>VYZW01031633.1:65374-102687 GCA_013401315.1 Balaeniceps rex | reverse complement strand
CTGATACAAAAACATTTAGTATGTATGTCACCCACGGACATAGACTTCTGCACTGAAGCAAGGCTGATTAACAGTACGTTATGGAGAACAGAAGGTCCTCATTAGCCCACTTGGCTCAATTCATGGGAAATAGCAGAAAAATCAATAAGGCGTTTATACCTGGAGCTTTTCAACAGTCCTAGTTCAACCCTTCTTGTATGCGTGAAGTTTTCAATGGAGGCAATTATGTCCTCAACAGCCCCTTATTCCCACTTGCCTGCTTGGTGATTTAGTGATGTTTCCAGCTAATCTATCTTAGACATTTCTGATGAAAGGGAATATGCCATGAATAACTTTTTTTTTCCTTCATAGCAATACAGGGACAGTCTACAAGGATCTCAGATGTAGTGATCTATAGTCCATTCACCCAGTTTACAGTCCCATTAGTCTGGGACTGCAAACTGTTAATAGTCNTTATCTCATGACATGAAACAGGATGCACTCATCACTATGGTACCTACTGGTACAAGAAATAAATGTGGATTTAGGGTGATTTGGTTGGAATTCAGAAATTACATGGAGTATAGGAGCATGACCTGAGGTGCCTTCTCAATAGGTGCTACCAGAGCAAGGCTGGCATGTAAGCATGCACACCTGCACATGCACATAGAGGGTCTGATGTCCCGTGAAAATGCTGTATGGTTGTTTTTTTTAATAATATCTCTGAAAGCAGCAATACTGCTTCTGCTCAGTGCCTCTTAACTAACTTTTGCTTAATTTCCACTTTCTTAGAAAAAAGCAGAGGTGGATGAAAGCCCAGAGTGCCTAGATATATGCTAGTTACAAACCCCTAAGATATACCATATCAAGCTGATGGATTACTCTAAAGACTAAAGCTCCATCCAGTTTTCTCACAAGGATAAAACCCAGGAGAGAACTGTTGGCTGTGTTCCTCTCTCCCAACCACAACTTTTAAAGATTCAGGGGGTGTTACTAGGCTGTTTTATCTCCCTTAAGAGATTTTTAAATTTTTGTCTGAGGCTCTCCCTATTCTAGGAGCTGGGCAGAAATTCCTCATTTAAGAAAAAGATTTAAATATGGGACACGCTGTGCTGAGACCTGCATAAGCACTACCATATGTGAACCCTCGCTACTAAATATAAACTCCAAGGCACAGAAGACCGCCCTGCTGATCTACACCTATGAGCACAAGCTACTCCTCCAAGGCCAGAGGCAAAGNCATAAGGTAGGGATCCCCATCTCAGAGTATTTATATATTTTGGTGTATTCCTGTAGCCTGGAGTCTAGAGGAAGGCCAAGACTCTGCTCCTCATGCTCAGGAAGCGAATTCTTTAACTTTGAAAGAGTGACTGTGGACTCTGCTGTCCTTGGTGGACACCTGTTTTCAAAGAGAAGTGATGGTTCTGGCCGGATCTTGATAAAAACGTGCAGCAAAACATGAGGAACACTAAAGTGCACCTCCAGTTACCTGAAGATATAGCCAAGATACCTTGGCTATTCCACTAGTGATCCTTATACTTTGTGCTGCAGTAGGACCTGTGGTCTTAACATGGACCTACTAACCACTCACGCAAGTGGGATTCAGCCTGGAGCACCACGGTTGTCAAAGACACTTGTGCAAGGCTGGCAGATGAAACAGCAGCTGAAGACCACGTAGGATAAACCATGGCATCTCAAATACTGCTAGGCAGTGTTGTCAGGCAGCTGAATCCCACCCCTAGCATCTTACAGTGCTTCTGATATGGAGAAAGGGATTTCTGTTGTTCCTTCAAGGCCCAGCAGAGAACTGTCCCATAGAGAGGTCAATGACTCCTTGTGATCCCTAGATTGATCTCACTTTGGAGATGAGACTTAGACCCCATGCAAGTCAGTCAGAATTCATTGTGGAGTTCAAAGGGGCGAGATTTCACCCCAGTGTGATTGGTAGCTGCTGTATTTCTGGCAGGATCCATGGTGTATAAATCTTAGTGCCTCCTGTATTGCTCTTTGCTGACCTTTAGATGTATAAGCATACAGGTAGCGTGTCCTCCATGGACAAAAGACCAGTCTGGGATCACGTAAAAGTACTGAGGCTCAATTTTTTAAGTTATTTTCTCTCTTTTTTCCCCTCAAGACTTTGCCTCTCCTTCTATTCTGACCTCTCGTCCCATGAACTCAGCTTAGTGACAGGAGATCCCTCAAGGTTCTTTCTTGTTCAGGAAATATGGTAAACACCCAAATCATTGCATCTTGCTGGCCAAGCCATAGACTAGCGAGGTGTGGCTGACCAGCGGTTAAGATCTGAAAGCTCATTCAGGACAGGGTTTTTGATAAAGAGTCTCTCTGTCCTCAAAGGTGAAACCCACGCCTACGCAGAAACCCATACAATTATAGTTTACTCCTTCAGCCCCACTGCAGGGATAATCTCAGATGATTTTGCCTGCATGATCTTTCCAAAGATTAAAACCAGAACCGCAGAAATGAAACGCTCATTTCTATTGATCTTTTTTTCCCATCATATCTTTCTTCTCTTACCCCTTTCTTCCACTCTACATCAACTACTTCTCTCTTGGTATGCAGGGACATCTCCAGCAAGACACTGGAAGGCATATCTTCGTCATCCAACACCAGAAAGGCCTAAAAAAAAAGAAATAATTTCTTTTCCTTGTTTCCTTAGTGGTTGCAAAACATTTGGGATCATCTTTGACAAGGGTATCAGCTCTTTCTCATAAAGTTCAATGAATGAATTTTCAGGGTGGATCCTCCACTGAATCCTAAATTGCATTGGGTTGATACATTTGGGTGATTTCTTAAGATTCAGCAGTTTGCCTTTAGATCCCTTTCCTGTTTTTTGCCCTTGGTTGTCCTTGGCTGCCCTTGGTCTCCCACTGAGTGTGACAGTGAAGGTAACGTGACATTTGCTGAGTTTGGAGGTCCTGGGTCTTCTCTTGTTGCATCCAGATTTAATAGCTAGTCCTCCGGCACAGGTAACCAGACCACCAAACACCATCTGCAGAACCTTAGGTCAAATAA
Organism: Balaeniceps rex; assembly: GCA_013401315.1. Classification (NCBI taxonomy): domain Eukaryota; kingdom Metazoa; phylum Chordata; class Aves; order Pelecaniformes; family Balaenicipitidae; genus Balaeniceps; species Balaeniceps rex. The sequence continues at coordinate 99,675 of VYZW01031633.1, read as the reverse complement.
TAAAATACAATTCCTTTGAATGATAACAAAAAAGCATTAGATATGTAGTGCTACAGTACAGGGTGTCAGAGTGGTCAACCCTGCATATCTGGTTCTGGTGCCACTGCTATTGGTTGACTTTGCTATAGTCTTATATATATATTAAAGTATGTTTATATACTTTATAGATATCTAATAGATACTTTAAAGACAGCTCATCCTGTGCTGTCATTAAGGGCAGTTTCATTAGGCTGCTTAACAATTCTATATTAATAATTAGTCATTAGTGTGAATAGTCCTTGGGCCTAATAATATTCATTCCCCTCCTTTCAAGACCTCATATCTCATATCACTCATATCACTCTTGGCATAGAATCATAGAATCATAGAATCATAGAATCATAGAATGCTTTGGGTTGGAAGGGACCTTTAAAAGTCACCTAGTCCAACCCCCCTGCCATGGGCAGGGACATCTTCAACTAGATCGGTTTGCTCAGAGCCCCATCCAACCTGACCTGGAATGTTTCCAGGGATGGAGCATCTACCACCTCTCTGGGCAACCTGTGCTAGTGTTTCCACCACCCTCATAATAAAAAAAGTCTTCCTTATATCTAGTCTGAATCTCCTCTCTTTTAGTTTAAAACCATTACCCCTTGTTTTATTGCTACAGGATTCCTGCTTCATGCAGTCAGTTTTACATATATTTCTATTCTAAAGTAATTGCGTGTTCATTATACAATGGTGTGTACAATTTAAAGCCATATATGTGTATGTATATACACAACAATTTCTTAACTATTTCTTTTTAATATCTATATAATCACAATGGTATTATTGGTATGGGTTAGCATTTGGTTCTTTTCGGTTTACAAGAGCTGGAATGATATTTTCTTCTATTATACACAGTAAATTTGATTTCATATGATGCTTTTTGTAGGACAGGACAGCTGCATAGTTGAGACCTACCTAAAGCCCTGCTATTCACTCAGCTTCTGTCCTTCTACGAGTCCTTGATGTTTGTTTTGTCTCTGAAACCCCCATTATGTTATAATAAATCTGTGCCCACCGACAGATGGTAGAACCTGGGCATCATGGATACTTGGAGCATCATAGCAAATGATCCTCTTCAGCTCCATCACATCAGTTGACTAGCCTGGATCTGGATGTAGTCTCTCAGTTAGCCCAGCTCTTAAGTACTGGTACTCAGCAGAGCTTATTCTGTCAGGAACAGTGCCAGGCTGAGGCAGCAAAACCACACCTGGATCTGAGATGGATGTCAGGGCTTTCTGCTTCTCTGCCTGTCCTGTCTTGGGCTTGGTGAGGTCATGGGGCTGTCAGAGCAGCTGGACCTTCAGATTTCTCATTGGTGGCAGTGAATGACCTCAGACCCAGAGAAGCCCAGCTGATTAACTGGGAATGTCTTTTATTACCAGCTAGGGGCTTTACGAGGCTTGTGACGCACAGTTACGAACATTTTTCAGGAGCAGCTGAAGGCTTCTGGTTGTTTTTACGTAAATGTAATTTGCATTTGTGAAGTGGATGTCCTTGGATGAAAGCTCTATGTATCCCATTAACCCATGCAACAGCTCCAGCAGTTGTATGGTCTACTGGGACCACCACATCCTTGCAGTTCTCTACCAACATCCCTCCTTGTCTGATGCTTCTTGATGGCTTTGAGAACGTCTAATGTTTCTGCTTTGTCTGACACAAAACGATGCAAAACGAAAGGCTATTCCTTAGTGAGCAGGGTTGCTAAGTCCTTCTCTCTCCTCTGTTTTACAGCCACAACTGGCCAGATGTGCTGACCAGGAAACTCAAATCTGTCCTGAGGGACACAAAGAGGACACTGACAAAAGCAACCTTTAAAGAGCTGGGGAGCATGAAGGAGGCCGGAATAAGTATTGAAGAGGATGAAATCTGAGAAGAGCATAGCAAAGAACTAGTAAGATCAGGATGGACACCTTGAAGCCAACCCAGCAGAAGAGCTCACGCCCTCCGTTTAATTCCCTTCCAGCCAAAAGCGGTATAATTGATGAAGCCTCTTAGCTCTTGCAGGGGGTGAACCTGAACAGGCAGATGAATCCTGACCATCATCTCTTGTGAAACTGGGCACCAGTTCAGGGCTGTATGTGTGCATTTTTGGCAGGGGTCCGTTACGGAGGAAAGTGATGGTGATAGTAGTGCCAGCTCTTCATCAGCATCCATCACAAGGATGAACCCAAAGAATATTTTAGCTAGGTCTACATGGCAGCACAAACATGTCCGGCTGCACTTGGGCCTGGAGTCGAACATTAATGCCAAGTGCTAAAATTGCTTAACTGTTTTGCATTAAATAGATTTTTGTTGTTGTTGTTGTAGGAAACTAGTTTCATGAAAATCAGTGCAATTCAGAAGCGAGTTTTTGACAACCACAAAAAACATTTTTTACTCCCCCACAAGGGGAAATTTTGAATCAAAATGTTTTGTTCCTGTATATCAACTTAAGCTGAAACATTTTCTTTTAAATTGACATTTCAGCTGCAAATGCCATTTTAATGCTATTTTCAAACTGAAATGACAGTTTTGAAATGAAACAGTTTGGCATGAATCAATATTTGTTTCCAAATGCCAAAATGTGATTCTGCTCAAAATGTCAAAATATGTCATCTTTGCAATTCCAGATCTAAACTGGAAGAACATTTTGTTTTGCTTTATACACACACACATATAGCATATCTAAAACATTTTACGGTTTTCATCCCAAAGCAGGATGAAAACGCAATGCCAAGATATTGGAAAACTGAGATGCAGAGAATGACATTCTGCAATTCCTTTAGCTGATTATAAGATATGAATTTTCTTTCCTTCAAAAGTGTGGCTGAGGGAAAGAAAAGTACATCGTTTAAGCAGTGCAAAGCCTAAAACACATCACACTTTTTCCTTCCCAATCTCCAAGTGGTCTCAAAGGCACTTCTCTTCAACGTAAGCCTCCCAGCGAGTAAAAATACCTTTCTGCAAAGGGCCAGCATTTGGCCTTTAGGCATTTCTCACAGAGCACACTTCATCAAGGTCAAATAATTTTATTGTTGGCCACTTCTTCTTCCAGGTTTTTTACTCCTGTTCAACATCTGGCTTCTAACAAACTTCTGGGAATTGTTCTCTCTATGGTAGTTTAATCAGTATTACCACCAGAAGGTGCTCATTGAAAACACAGAGACCTTTCTCAAGCTCAGTTTGAATTCTTCTCATTAGAGCAACCAGAACAGATTTTTATCATTCAGGTAATAAGTAAGAGTCAACAACCTTCTTTGGTTATTGCAAATATCTTTATGAAATGAGGCAAGCCAGACTCCACAAAGCCAAGGAGGGGATTCTGCCCCTCTGCTCCGCTCTGGTGAGACCTCACCTGGAGCCCTGCGTCCAGCTCTGGGGTCCTCAGCACAAGAAGGACATGGAGCTGTTGGAGCGGGTCCAGAGGAGGCCACAAAAATGCTCCGAGGGCTGGAGCCCCTCTGCTACGAGGCCAGGCTGAGAGAGTTGGGGCTGTTCAGCCTGGAGAAGAGAAGGCTGCGGGGAGACCTTAGTGCGGCCTTGCAGTGCTTCAAGGGGGCCTCTAGGAAAGATGGGGACAGGCTTTTTAGCAAGGCCTGTGGTGACAGGACAAGGGGTGATGGGTTTAAACTAAAGGAGGGCAGATTTAGGCTGGATAGAAGGAAGAAATGTTTTACACTGAGGGTGGTGAAGCCCTGGCACAGGTTGCCCAGAGAGGTGGTGGAGGCCCCATCCCTGGAAACATTGCAGGTCAGGTTGGACGGGGCTCTGAGCAACCTGATCTGGTTCAAGATGTCCCTGCTCAGTGCAGGGGGGTTGGACTGGATGGCCTCTAAAGGTCCCTTCCAACCCAAAGCATTCTATGATTCTATGATAAGATAGTATTTTCACAACTAATTCACAATAGCAAGTATAAAACACATGTACTGTCAAAGTAAAAGTTGTTTGGCGTATTAACATCTGAAAAGTGAAAACAGAAGGGAAATTCATTAGTGTTAATGATGAGATTTTACTCTGTGGCACCTGGTTTTGTGAAAGAAGCTTTTGCCCATTTAGTGATGAGAGTCGATATTCCAGGTGGGAGAAGTTGGCCCTTGAAAGACATCTGTCAAAAGGCTCATACGACACTTGAGCTGTCAAACAGGGCTCTAGGAAAGCTTTCGCCTTCTATACTATGCTTACCCTCTGTTTGCAAATTCATTCAGGAATAAAGTCCTATGGAAGAGACATGGGCCAGACAATTCTGACACAATATACCTCAATATACAGTTCCAGGAGGGACGTTATCTGGATCGGTCTGTGCAAACATGAGTTTAAAATCAAACAATTTCTGCATAATTCATGTCTTTTCCATTATTTTTCCATGTTGAAAACATTGATCGGTGCTGTTCTGTTACGTAGTGGTGTGGGTTCAATCAACCTGGCTTTACATCTTGGCTACAGAGAATTGCAAGGTGTGGCAGGCAAAAAGCACATCCTCTCTATGGGGGACAGGCGATCTCTCCCTCTGCTCTTGGTGTGGCATTCCCAGGCGAGTGAGAGTCGCATCAATGGGTTCTGCTTGGAAAGGCCTGTGTGTAGTCAAGGCTGGCCTCCAAATGAAGAGAAATACCCAGAGTGATGTGCAAAAGGAGAATCATCTGGCTAAATATAGCCCTGTAAGTTACAGTCTAAGATAGTCAACCAGACAAGTCTCCTAACAGTCGGAGAAGGGAAACAGGCGCTTCCCAGGAGTGTTTCTTAGGCTCCTACATGTGGATACCTCTGTGTGTCCTGGGTGTCTCAGCTGCTGTTACAGGTAATGGAGATCAAGTCAAAAAGTCCAAGGAGCCTAATGACTCAGCTGAGCCTAAAATGGGTGCCTACATCTGGCTAGCACAGTCACCCCTAAACTTCACTGACTATTGGCAAGGTCTCCATTCAAGCAATGGGAGCCTGGTGCACACAGAGATACCCCAATGGAGATACCTGTGATACAATTCAGCTGCCTAAACACAGGTGCTTAATGACATTTAGGATGCCCTAGAGTACCTACAGCATCCAAACAGAGCTGATAAATAAGACACAGGAGCAGACCCTTTTGCAATGGCAGCTGGAGACCAGACAGAAGACACTAAGATCTGGAATAATACTAGACAGATATGTTTAGTGAGATACACCTTCGAAGTGGGGTGTCTTAACCCAAAAGTGAAACCCATCCTAGATATCTGCATTCAGATGGATGAACCATGCCCTAAAAGTGCTTGCCATTGACTCTAAAAGGAGCTGCACTGATCAGCTCAGGTGGAGAAACCTACCTCATGGATGACTAAAGTCAAGTTGGATGAACCTCACTCCCACATAGATGTCATCAGTGGTTCAGAGGAGGTGCTGAACTCCCTGACCTTTTCCCTGGATCTGGAAACTCTGCCACTTGGCTCATCTAGATGGGTTAACCCTCTCTGAAACACTTGTTCTTCCCAGCACACAGGCAAAATGGATGTAAAGGAAGATACATATGAGCAGAAAACATAAAAACTGTGAATCGACTTGTCTGCTGAAAAACTTCCCGTCAATCCATTTAGCTGGTAATGTGAGAGAGAGCAGGAGGGACGGTGACCTTCTATTTCTGCTATATATCAAATTAGACATTTGTAAATGCATGAGAAAAAACCCCAACATACCTCTTCAGTCTACCACGAAGCATATATTCTCCCTTTCAACATCTACACATAGGTACAGATATATATATAGTTCAATTTTGGGGTACCCAGTTTCTTATTTCATACTTACCCACTAAGAAATAATCTTTTGAGTGTGCGTTTTTGTTAGTCCAAGAAAAGACAATTTTAAGAAAATGTTGGGTAGTCAAAACCTGAATTTTCCAGCTGAAGACCATTTAAACAAGAGGATTTCAATCCGCCCATCTGTACACAGTTTTTGGATTCTTTCTTCAGCCTGTAGTCTTCTAAAATAAACAACATTCTTTGAATTTATTTTAAAAAATAAAATAGTAAATCTGTGGGAAAGGGTAGCAGAGAAGCAAAGTTCTGATCACTGGCGACTTTAGTAATCCCAGGATAATTCTTAATTCTCTTTGAAGCCAGTGGTATTTTCTTCCTCTTAATTCAACAGGAAGAGGCCAAGGACTCATCCCTGAGTGTGATAACCTCTGCCGTTAGAAAGCCATAAAATATATTTATATTTTCCTGGCATTGTGCTGTTTAGACACGTTTAGGTTTACTCATGAGATTTCTTCCCAGACTAACTGTGATTATTGTACCAGGCTCTTTTCTTGTTATTTTGCTCCTAAAAGTAGTGTTTGGATGTTGTAATGAGGAAGATGGAGGCTGGAAGCAGCAAATTTGGATTTTGTAGCTCCACAGCAGACTTCTCAGGTGATTGTGGACAAGTCACTTGGTGGATTTCTTGGATAGTGAAGCGCACACTCTAGAAATCACTGTCAACAAGAACCTACCATGTGATTGTTGGAGGTTTTACCACTAATGTTAGAGGGTGAATTTTAATGTAATCGTGCAAACCCACTGAGAGCTGTAGAAGATGTGTTTACGCACAATATACACTGTCTGAATATAGTTCATATTTCATACAATATTTTTAACAGTGAATTAAAACCAAATGCCAATAAAGATCCTTGGAGAACTATCCCTCCACCTGAAAGTCTTGTTCTCGTTTGTATATTTACCTTCAGCTTACTTCTCAGCTTACTTTTCAGCTCTCTGTGCAGATAAGACGCCTATGGAGACCCCTGTTCACATATTCACTCCATCATTCAATAACTTAGTGGCAGGTCTCCAAATACACAAGCCAGCAGCAGGACAGTCAGGCAGAGGAGGTATGAGAAGATGCAGAAGAACCCAAGGAAGGTACGGAGCAGCCACAACGTGGATGGGTGTCCAAATAGCTGCAAGGACCTATGTCTGGGAAAGGGGATACTAAAGCAGGGAGGGGGCAATACCACTCCCCACAGCACATTTCTCATTGGAAAATAACAAGATGCTTCTCTGGGGTTTGCGACTGCAGCCGGGTGAAGGCAGGAGTAGGGCTGAGGGTAAGCCTTCTGCAGCGTCACCCCTCTTTGAACTCATGAACCTATGTTGTCTCTATCCTGACATCCTCATGCAAAAACATCAGCACGTCCGCCTTCCCTGAAGCTCTGCTTATTTACCTTGGTGTTGTAGAGATGTGTCCTTCAGTCAGGGACAGCTCCACGGTCACTGCAGCAGCAGCCCTCCCTTCCCTGCAACTTTCTGTCCTCACAGCAGCAATGGATTTGTCCCTTTATCAAATGCATGGGAGACATCAGGGCAACCTGCTCCCTTCTATCCATGCAATCAAGAACATGGTCTGGCAAAGTCCTACTCACAGGCAGACCCTTACCCCGCTTCACATACCCACTCACACACAGTTACAGTGGTCATCAGCTGGATGCAAGTCCATGGGCATTACTGGTGAAGGTGGGCTAAGGATTTCCTACCGCTGTAGCCCCGCACCCTTGCATTCCCCTTCAGTCATGCCAGAAAGTCCTAGTGTGACAGTCATCACTGACCTCATCTGTGTTAAAAATAATCATTCGAATAAAAGAATAGGTGGGAGAAGGCAGGGGAACTACAGCTCTTCACGCTCAAACTGAAGCCATGTGAAATGGTGGCCTTAGATAAAGCTCTTGCAGGCAAAACTCAGCCTGGTGAAGAGCTGTAGGATTGCTAGGTCAGCTGGTGGGACAGTGCTGTAGGATACTGAGAGCTTGATGTAAGGGGAGTTTGGGTTAGCACACAAAGTTGGACCAGACCTCCCAAAATGTGCAGAAACCCATTGCATTCAGATGATTTCCAGACCCTGGGTCATTGCAATCCTTTCCTCCAACCTCCTGCAGCTGGTGCATGAGCAGCAGCGCGCAGTGCTCCTGGGCCAGCAACTGCTGAGACAGGCAAGCAGGTGAAGCTTTTCAGTATTCATCCCACACCAGGGTACTCCCCCAATCTTCTTGCAACGACCACAGGAGAGGGTTCCCTCAGCTGATGAAACCAGCTCCACGTTCTGTGCAGTGTAAGAAGTACCGAACCCTTTTCCTCTGATGCTCGTTACTTTACAGCTGTTGGTATTAAATTTCATTCACCATCTTTTTCCTCATTCACTAGAGCTCCTCACAATCCTCCCCAAGCCTGACTTCATGATATCTACAGATGTCAGTCTCCCTTGGTTCTCCTTCCTTCCTTGACCAACGTCTCTGAGCACCTCTAAATTCTGCTAAACAGCACAGGACCCAGCGGGGGACTGCGAGGACCACACACAAAAGCTGTTGCACAATGAATCCTGGTCATCCAATTCTCCTCTTTGCTTCCTAACTCCACATCAGTCTTGATCCATGACAGGACCAGTGCTGTTTAATATTTTCATCAGACATAGACAGCGAGATCGAGTGCACCCTCAGCAAGTTTGCAGATGACACCAAGCTGAGTGGGGCAGTTGACACGCCTGAGGGACGGGATGTCATCCAGAGGGACCTGGACAGGCTGGAGAGGTGGGCCTGTGCGAACCTCATGAGGTTCAACAAGGCCAAGTGCAAGGTCCTGCACCTGGGTCGGGGCAAACCCTGATATCAATACAGGCTGGGGGATGAGGGGATTGAGAGCAGCCCTGCGGAGAAGGACTTGGGGGTGCTGGGGGATGAAAAGCTGGACATGAGCCAGCAGTGTGCGCTCGCAGCCCAGAAGGCCAACCCTATCCTGGGCTGCATCCCCAGCAGCGTGGCCAGCAGGTCGAGGGAGGGGATTCTGCCCCTCTGCTCCGCTCTGCTGAGACCTCACCTGGAGCCCTGCGTCCAGCTCTGGGGTCCTCAGCACAAGAAGGACATGGAGCTGTTGGAGCGGGTCCAGAAGAGGCCACAAAAATGCTCCGAGGGCTGGAGCCCCTCTGCTCCGAGGCCAGGCTGAGAGAGTTGGGGCTGTTCAGCCTGGAGAAGAGAAGGCTGCGGGGAGACCTTAGTGCGGCCTTGCAGTGCTTCAAGGGGGCCTCTAGGAAAGATGGGGACAGGCTTTTTAGCAAGGCCTGTGGTGACAGGACAAGGGGTGATGGGTTTAAACTAAAGAAGGGGAGATTTAGGCTGGATAGAAGGAAGAAATGTTTTACCCTGAGGGTGGTGAAGCACTGGCACAGGTTGCCCAGAGAGGTGGTGGAGGCCCCATCCCTGGAAACATTCCGGGTCAGGTTGGACGGGGCTGTGAGCAACCTGATCTGGTTAAAGATGTCCCTGCTCACTGCAGGGGGTTGGACTGGATGGCCTCTAAAGGTCCCTTCCAACCCGAAGTGTTCTATGATTCTATGATTCTATGATTTGCCCTTCACTTTGTCATTACTCGGCGCAATACGGTCTCCTTTCCTGCATAGGACCTGATGTCCTGAAAGTCAAGAAAAAATTTATCAGCTTGTTCTCCTTTATTGACTGCTTTCATTGACCTATTAAAATAATTTTATTCAAAGGAATTAAATGCCCCTTTTGCCACTATCTCTTCTCAACTTGGGGCTGTCCAGGAGCCAAACTAGATAGTACAGGCCGCAGGCACAGGTAAAAAAACCTGTACAACAGACTCTGAAAATAAATAGACTCATTTTCTCAAAGCTAGATGTCTGAAACATTTTTCATTAACATATGCAGAGAAGCTCAGGGAAAGTCGGTATAAGGCCAAGGACCAAATACGAAATATGTTATATCTACATAGCTCTGATGTCCAAATGCAAACCACAATACGATGCATGAAATTCCAGTTGGGCTTGAACAGAAGGCATTTATTAGCGTTGAAGCTTTTTTGCTGTTGTTGTTAGAGTTTGCCAAGTTGCAAATGTTCTGCAGTTTTCAAATGGAAAATGGTCTGGTTTTCTAACAGTTTGTTTGCCAGACACCTCAGCTGCCCGTCTGCTGGGCTTTCTCAGTTACCAATTCCAGCCTCTCGCTGCAAAGCAACCCTGGAGGCAGATGTCTCAGATCCAACCTCCACATCCAATTTCCTTCTTTATTTATTTTTTTTGTTCAAAAGCTAGAACCGAAATAGCATTTCAAAATATAGAAATGCTGCAGGAAACCAACTGAACTTTCTCCACTCTAGTCAGAAAACTGTGGGCAGGAGGAGAAGGCAGCAAACAGGCTTTGCATGGCTCGAGCTTCAGTCTGGAGATCTTTGCTCACCAGGAGCAGTGCACCGTCCGAACATCGTGTAGCACAGAACAATATCTGACGGCAGACATACTGCAATTAACTGCTTTAATAACCATGGCTTATTGAATATTTCTTCTGCTGTAGTACCAGAGGGCTTTAACCATGGATTGAGAGTCTGGTGGTGTAGAAACTGCTTACAGTCCTCTGCATGCGAGCTCTGCTCTGGTACTTTATTTCTTTAAAGAACAAACCTGAAAATTGTTAATTTGAACACTTCTGATTTTAAACGAAGTTCAGGCTTGGCTCTGAACATGCATTTTGTGACTCAGGGCTGTTTGCAATAAGAAAGCATCACAGGAGCAGAGCATTCCTTGCCAATACTTGTTTTGAGCCGTCTGTGAAATCTTGGCACCGTGTCCAGAGAACACTGTGTGGAAATAAAGCTTTTGTTTAACCTACTTGTGTGGGCTCCCTGCAGAGGTGATTGTCTGCCTGGCCAAATCTGTAACTCTAGCTCCCCAAACACCATCATCACACAGATATCACTAGAGGGAATAATCACAGGTTGTTATCCAAATAAGGTGTCAAAGTTTATTCATGGAGAGATGTCATCGAGGTTGCTCTGGTTGACTACACCTGTCAGGACTGCCATGCAGTCAGGACAAGAGGGAAGTACGACCCGATACTCATGGTGAGTCCAAGCCTCAGGTCCAACCTGCAGGGTGACCCAGCAAATGCTGTTTCTCACACTGTGGAGAGGAGGGATCAGCCTGAAAACCCTCTCCTCTCTACTCCTGCTGTTGTAGATTTGTCCTGGTGGCTGAGCATCGGGAAGGGTGCAGACTGTCCAACACTGGTGTGCGTGGAGAGTGATAGGAGACACGAGAATAATAACCTCCTGACCAGGTGAGGTTAGAAGACAAAAAGATCTTCATTTAGGTGTGATGAACCTGCCTTGGTTGTACGTTCGGGCACTGTTGTCCACTTGTGCCCAGCCGGCAGAAGATGGGCAGGTGGAAAGGAACCGAGTGAAGAACCTCCCCAGCTGGGGAGTGCTCCATCTGTGCTGGGACAGTAGGTTTCACACCCTGAGAGGTCTCCAGCAAATCATTCCCACATCTGGAAGAACAGGAGGCCCTGAGCGTTGAGAGCAACAACCTTGCATGGTGCTTCTGTGGACTTGGAAAGCGTAAAGAAATGCTCCTCAGAAAGCGACTGGTGACACCTTCATGATTAAATGACACATGCCTGGCACCCTTCCCTGGCACTGGAGTCAGATAACAAACTCCCTTCTCCTCCCAAACACCCAAACTACATGGTGGGATTATTCCTGGCCCCAGACATGCCCCAAGATTGTTTGGGGTGGTGCTTGTTGACTTAGGGACCACAGGTGGTAGCAATTTAACAGTTGAATCCAGCACCCAGGAAGTGGTCACTGGTTCAAATGCAGCTACCATGAGACAGAAAGACAGACAAGTACTGCCACAGTCACTGGACAATGTGCTACAAATGGTGGGTTTGGACACTATGGACATCAACTTCATGTTGCCTAAGGCTACACAAGTCCAGGGACATGGTGTACTCATCCCTGTGCTTGTCTTTGAAACACAATCCAAGGCAAATATGAAATCAGGATAATAATCTATAGAAGGGTTTGCAAATCTCAAGGGCTCCAAGGGCTGAAGGCTGTTCTCCCAAGACTAGTTTCATTTGGAAACGCTGAGTGTTGAATGAAGGTGTTTAGACAAGAAGTTTCTCTGGTTCACTTCCCGCTAGACATAGACAAGCCCCTTCAAAATGAACACAGCCTGAGAAGCCACCTTTGCTGCCCTTCCTGCTGTAATAGGTCATCCCAAAGAGCAAAGGCTGGGAACACCAAGTTTAGGCAACGCCTCTTATATTTATGTAAGTCCTGAGAGTTGCAATGTTGATCACACTTATCCTCGCTACCTCATGCCCAGGGGCTGGACACGTTTGTAGAAGGTGTGGAGGGCTGCATGGCAAATGACTCTGCTCTTTGCAGCTACAAGGGGAAAGGAGTGGAAATATGATGTTGAACCTTCGCTGAACTGAAAATAAACCCCACTAAGGGGCTGAAGGATAATATCTCCTCCAAGCTTTCAGCCCAGAGCCACCTTTCTCTCTGTGGCCTCCTGCTGTCATTGTGTAGGGAAAAGCACATTCATGCTGCGGCAGTTATTTTTATGCTGTCCTGTATTTGCTGTAAGAACTGGTCCTGGAAAAACATTTTGCTCTTGATTTTGTACAGCTCACCCAGTTTCAGCAGAGTTTATTTATAGAGAGGAAAAGGACACATGAAGAGCTCACTGGTCTCTCCAAGCTGGAACAAATATTTAACTATACTTCTATTATTTTCATGCTGAATTATTTTAACCGAACTAAATTTTAACACAATCACAGTAAGGTGGAAAATCTTCAGCATTAAAAACACCAGCTACAGCCAATGACAATAATTAACTCCTACTCGCAGCTATAACATTCAGATTCAAGGCACAATTTGGATGAAAGCATCTTCCACCATATATGTCGGTGCATATGCATATGTGCATAGATATATATGTACATATACATGTGTGTAGATATTGATATATGTATATATAAATATATAAATTGTAAGCATACAGTTAATCAGCAGCTATTCACCACCAGAGGGCAGGCAAAGTATACGTAAATCAGTTGTCCTACGTCTTCCCTCCACATGTCAATGAGCGGATTGTTCAATGACCAGAAAGGTATCACCAATGTTTTCTCTGACCATCTCCAATGGCTTTCTAATCCAGAAACTCGAGCCTTACGACAACCTCATATTGCGCAATGCGCTGGCTATTTTTGTTTGTTTCCTTGTTTAGAAATTCTCTGCATTTTTCAAGGATGAAATGGGCTGAGCTGGGAGCGGTCCACCGTGGGGTGACCACAGGAAGTGTCACATGTGGCTGCGGGGAGACCTTATTGCGGCCTTTCCGTACTTCAAGGGGGCCTATAGGAAAGATGGGGACAGGCTTTTTAGCAAGGCCTGTGGTGACAGGACAAGGGGTGATGGTTTTAAACTAAAGAAGGGGAGATTTAGGCTGGATAGAAGGAAGAAATGTTTTCCACTGAGGGTGGTGAAGCACTGGCACAGGTTGCCCAGAGAGGTGGTGGAGGCCCCATCCCTGGAAACATTCCAGGTCAGGTTGGACGGGGCTGTGAGCAACCTGATCTGGTTAAACATGTCCCTGCTCAGTGCAGGGGGGTTGGACTGGATGGCCTCTAAAGGTCCCTTCAACCCCAACCATCCTATGATTCTATGATTCTATGTGACAGGTGAGAAGCTTCCTCAGTGCTGCGGCTGAAAGAGGAATGGATATTGGCACATGTTCATCTGGAGAAAGGGGAAGGTCAGTGGGAGCTGTGTGCCTCCACCTTTCCTTGGGCATAAGCTATTATTCCTTTGCAATCAGTGGATATTCACTGATGTACAGTAAAAGGACTGGTCCCTTCTGGGGTAAGTTAAACATTTACCAAGACTGTCTTACCTGACAACTGAAAACAACCGATATCTAAATCTAGCGATGTTGATACAAACCAATAAGCAATGTGGCCACTCTCATAGTCCAGAGTCCTAGGAACAGCTTATTTCATCCATTAAGATATGAGGTGTGCTACAGGAACATGAACCTTCTGGAAAGGTACAATGAGCAAAGAAGAGCTTCTCTTCTTTTCACTCATGCTATGGACAGGATAAAAATACAGGAGTCTTGACACCAGAAAGTACACCCTAAGGAGCACACTCCTCCAACCTGGAGATATTTATGATATGGCACAGACAGACCTTCTAGATATGATGGATCATGAGATCTATAAGGATCATTGTCTAAAACTCAGTGCCTTTGATCTAAGGAGGAAAAGGGATGCACAATCCAACCCCAGAACCTGCATCCCAATTTGCTAACAAAGATCTTTGCATTTATGTACAAGGAGATGCTTTACAGGGCTACAGAGGCTCCTCAGGGCAGGAATCCTGTTCAGGGCTTTGCTCAATGGGGTGATAGACGTCAGACCCTCAAAGCAACAACAGAATGGCAGAATCGCTTACAATGTTTGTAACACATCCAGAAATACCGTCCCCAAGTGACTTCTCCCAAGGAAACCTGGAAAGTATTTTAAGTGATTGATATGTCCAACCTGGGCTGGAAATCTGGGGATTTACACCAGCAGGAGGTATACCCACAACCAGCAAAAAATCCAGTTCTCTGTTTCCTGACTGCGAGAGGGACTCATTTCCTTTAATTTTGAATCTGTGTCCTCGTTAGTCACTCACCACTCCCTTCATGTTCACAGGAGAAAGTAAGAGCTCCTTGAGGGTGACTCATCTACTGGAGAATGAGATGAATCATGAGGAAGAAGAGCTTCCATTTCCCTCCATGAGCTGTGAAGGATATCAAGATCAGTGGTTCATTTAACAGATGCCGACCTTACAGATGTCTACCTTTGATCAGAGATGTCTCATCTTTTTCACCTATGACATCATCTGGGGTTACAAATTTGTATAAGAAAAAGGAGACCAGGAGTTTACTCAGCTCTTCAATGCTGCTTCCGTAGCTTCTTCTACCTGTGCTTGGTGGGGCTGATGATACATGTTCGAGCATGATTATCTGTGTTCTCCATATTTCACCATTCCAGTGCACTGAACTTCCTAGTGGAAATGTAGCCTGTGCAACGGTTCCAAAGTTTTTGCTGAGTGCATCCCACCTCTGAAATCGAGAAGGAGATGTTCAGCATCAAATTAAATTTCCAGTCTTTTGAACAATCAAAGAAACTGATGAGCAGGACTAAAAAGGCATTGTTTCCTTCAGGTTGTTGCCTTATGTCTGCTTTCTCTCGCCACTGAAATAACTCTAATGTTCACTCCCTCACGTCTGCCAGCGCACCCCCTGCTTCATTATTTGGTGTGGAGGGGTTGTTAGATGGTGCAGGTACCTTTCTCCACCAGGAGTACGTCCCACCTGAAGAACTATGCATAGGGATTGCCATGATGTACTGTGTCAGCACAGCAAGGAGCGCGCTCAGGGATTAAACCAGGGTTTAAATGTTTTTCCTCCATGCAAAAAATCCAAAATACATTATTGGGGGTGGACGTTAGGTCATTCAAGAAAAGCCAACACACTGCGCAGGAAGCAAAGACATTTTGGAAATAACCCAGAATCCAGCTGTGGGTTATAAAAAAAAAATGCTTTCAATAAGTGATGACGTAGTGATGGATCAAGGGGCTATGGGAAGGATCAAAGGGTTTAAGGAACATGACAAAAATAGAGCATTTCTAACTCATTTCTTCTCTCCCTAGGATTATGATTGCAACCTTCTTTTTTTTCAGTATTTGCCTAAAAACTCAGCATGGAAGGAGCAAAAGACAGGGCAGATCACACTCTCAGCCAACTATGGTGAAACTCTTTTCCACAAGAGCTGAAAATTACCTGTTTCATGATCAGCTTCAAGGCCTTGCGGATATAATGCCAGTAATTCCTTCACTACCGCTTCCCTGCAGTAAGACACCACCTACCCAAAGTAAACATGGTGAAGAGGTGGAAAGAGAAGGGACAACAAAAAGGGAAAATTGATTATTTCAGTGGTGGTTGATAGCTTAAAGTCATTTTCACAAGGTCTGAGTCAATAGCAGGGACTAAAAACGCCGGGGGAGAGACCAACTCTCCTCTTCATTCTCCCACCGAAAAAAAAATGAAAAGAAGGAAGAAGAATGGATGATATTTCACACTTTGAATTGAGCAGGAGATCTACAGAGAGAAACATGATCTTTAACCCCATTAGCAGAGACAACAGAGCAAACTGTTCTGCAGCTTGTTTGGCACCACCTGATTCATAGCTCCTCCTGCTATTGCAGTGGCAGGCAGAGATATGAGAAATATTTGCAAGAGAAACCACATCACTTTCGTCCGGTTTGCCATGTCAAGATAAACCAGATTTGTCACATGGAGCACAGTTTCCTGAACCCGTTGATAAAGCTTGGGTAGTTTCAAGCATAGGCTAGAAGACATTCCTGGAGACGGGGCCGGGGGGGCAGACAAAGCCCAGAGACGCTTGAAAAATCTGGGTTGGAGGCAGGTTGCCTCTCACCATCAGAGCTGGTAGGGCAAGCGCAAGGCAGAAGGTCTCTGCCCTTATTTCTGTCTTCTCGAGATGTCCGCCTAGCAACTTTGCTTGCAAGCCATACCTCAAAGTCTCACTGGGCAATGGTGTAAGCCTGAGGCCCACAGTCACCAGAAAATAAAACCAGAGGACCCTGGAGACAGTTTTTGGCCCCCCACAATCCAAACACAAATTCTATTTGCCCCATTTCAACCCTCCAAAAATCATGGGACTCTCTGCAGCTCCTGTGATCTTTTTCTAGCCTGGGACTTTTGCCCACAAGTTTTCCCTCTCCTTTTTCTCTTGCTGTCTCACTGCCCCACATCCCAGCTACCCCCATATCTGGCCATCGTTTCCTCCCCAACTGTATTTGTGTTATCTTCTGTGGTCTCTCACTCTGCAGAAGACCCTTATCACCGAAGTCACCTTATCTATATCCTGCGGTGGTACCTGCTCATGCTGGGAGTTTCAACAATATCTGCCACTCCAAGTGATGTACAACATTCCTCACGCACTCCACGAATGTCTCGAGCACCGTTATATGCATTTTGCTTTCTTGTTCAATTTTCTAGCACTGCCTGCCCAGGTGTCAAGCAGTGCCAGGGGACCCGCAGCCACCCAAGAGTGACAAGACAAGTCAGGACTATGCTCATGCTGCAAACCACTGCATCATAACATCAACACAGCTGACCCCTTCGTAGCAAGTCACATCTGGCTGGGTGAGTGTGGAGTGTCCCAGGAGAACCAGACATGGATTTTTTACCCTGTTTTTCGGATGAATTTCACAGCTACTTGTGTTACTGGTAGCTGGTTGGGAGCTAGCTGAGGTAGGTCTCCTTTGCAGTTGCAAATGGAGCTGTCTGCATCTTCCAATGGCAATGTCTTCATGGCCCAAGGCCAGGTGAACCTGAGGAAGGTTATGGTTGGTATCAGAGGGGACTAAGCCAGGCCTAGTCGGCAGACATGCCAAGAGCAGCATCTTCCTCGAGGTCAACTAAAGACATAGTACCTGAGACCTGCAGGCACCATACGATGAAGCTGAGATGGGACAAGAACAATAGCTGACGTGGTGACCAGTACAACCCCCCCATCCTGCTCTCCACCAGTGTCACCACCAAGGCAAGCCAAAATCCCAGCATGTAAAGCATCACCACGCTCCCAGAGGCAAACTTCCCTGAACAGCAGCAGGAACAGAAAAAGAGTGGCCAGAGCAAAGCTCTTGGTCCTCTTGTTCCTCATGTATTTTTTTTAAAAGAACAGGCTATAATAGGAGCTGGAGGAAACGGAGCATAAATATCAAACTTTGTTTAGTCTGGGGAAATATCATTTATAATTAGAGATGGGCATCCTGTTGACATGATACAACCTATTTTAAGCCTGAGGTGAGCACGTGGTCAACCTCTAATCTTTTGCAAGTGATTAAAAACTGCCAGTTCATCTCTTCCTGGCTGGTTTCTTTTCTTTTCTTTTCTTTTTTTTTAAGTGTAATTTCTAAAAAGCATCTGGGCTAACGTCAGCTCAAGATAATGATGCTTATACTGGCAGTGATGTCTTGGAACATCTCAGTAGCTGAGAGTTTTGCTTTCTGTTCGTGCACTTCTGCTTGTCTCCATGCCAGCCCCACCAACCAAGGCTGTTCACCTCTCCCATGGAAGAGTGGGAATCCCATGAGACTTGGAGGGGTTGAGCCTATGGCAGGACATGGCCCAGGCTTAACTTTGTGTGACCAGCACCGACTTTTTTTGAAGTGCGATTTGCCGGTTGCCACATCCTGCTGCCTTAGTGTGGAGGTGTGCAGGATTTGTGCGTGACAGGGGCCAGCAGAAATCATCGCAGGATTGGTGCTTGAGAGCAGTTTTGGAGGCATGACGCTACAAGTCTTCAGGGTGTGGTGTTCCTCCTAGCGTCCTCAGGTTCTTTCATGGGGTATGCATGGGTACATTGACGCTGTCAGATAACCTGTCTCCCCACAGTCAACCACATTGAGGGTTAGGTCTCCCATGGGCACCCTTTCCCACCAAACCAGCTTGTTCCCTCTAAGCTGGGTGTAGTTCCGGGGTTTCCTTCAGGGCCTTCATCAGGTTTGGCTGCTTCTGCTCCGCGCAGTCCTCCTACACTATTCCACAGGGCTCTGCACGTTGTCCCCACATTATTCAAGGCACTCTGAAAGTGAAAGTGAAACAATGACCTCAGGGCTGTGGGGACACCATCCAGAGCTAGACACCTGAGTGCTACCTACCTGGACGTAACCAGCTTGCTCCAGAGAAGGGCCAGGTCTGTGGAGATCAGGCCAGGGATCACTCCCTGGGAGCGACATCTTTAGTGGGAGAGATGTAACTGGAGAAGCATCAACACTCAGGTGTCACTAGGAATCAGCCATAGGTTGACCCAAGTCTTCTGCAGCCCACAGACCAGAGATGGAGGTCTAACAACAGCAGGATCTGTGGGAATAATTCCTTCTGCTTCCATATGAGTCTGAAATTCATTGTCAGGAGACTTCTCTTTTCTGTGACAGGCCATTTTCCTATTAGCTAGCTATGCACCACTTGGAAAATACAATTGGACCCCTGTCTCTAAGCAGCAGGTCCACAGCTATCCTCCAGGCTTGGCTGCTGTGACATCACGTTGGCCATCAGGTTGGCCTGGCATGGTGACAGGAGCAGATACGATACGTCCTTGTGCTTCGGTGAACTCTTTGTGGGTCAGTCACGGCCAAATAAGCTAGCACGGACTAAGAGGTGGGTTTCCGCTTGGGTAGGACGTGTACATCAACACATCGATGTCGAGCTCACGCCAAACCAAACAGTGCAACCATATTCACTAGACATGGTGCCGCAAGGTGCAGCGGTAGTGGAGAGCTAGTTTAGGCATCGCACGGGGTAGTCGGGGCCGTACAGCTTTCAGACCATCAGCTCCTCGGTACTGCCCTGTATTCTTGGGACCACCTATGGCCCATGGAAGAGCTATTCTGCGGACATCAATAAGGTTTTGGGACTGCTGTACACTGCTGCAAGCTTCTCCGTAGGATCTGCTTCTGCTGCCAAGACAAGTCAATGAGAGATCGTTTACTTATTGTTAAGCCAGTTGGCCTTGAATAAATATACATATACAGGTATACATGTACACAGGCAACAGCTATTGCAGTAATAAAATCATTATTGTTTACTTCTTTATCGTTATGTACATGTTACTATTAAATTCATTATCCTTGTTACGTACTTATTGCAACAACACGTGCAAAATATATTTACCGCGGTATTTAACAAACCACATCTTTCACATCTGTAGACGTTTTCATCTTGAGTCTCCCGGTATGCTGCAGATCTGAAGTAACTCTGACTCACAGGAGCTGGTGTGCTGCAGAAAGGGAACAGTAACCTGTTGCGAGGAAGCAAAGGCGGGGAGCTGGTATATGTTTAGCAGAATCCACAAAGCTGCTTGGCACACGGTATAAAAGGCTTTTATCTGATTTTAATAAGCAGATCCAGGAAAGCAGGACAGAATTGATGCTGTTCAGGAGAAGGGAGTCAGCGCCCCATTTTTTTGGTGAAAATCATTGGTCATCATTGCGCATCTCAGTGCAAAGCGGGGAAAACACATGATGCTGAAGCCAAACCTCTCCTCCGAGGCGAAGGTCACTCGGTGGAGGTGATCCTCATGCACCTAGGGGAGAAGGTGGGAGGTTTGCAGTGGTCCTTGGTTCCTGTGAGAGCTCCCCGGTGGGGTGGCCTTCCCTGGTCAGGTCCTGGCTGGTGAAGCCAAGACTCAGTT
This sequence comes from Balaeniceps rex, assembly GCA_013401315.1. NCBI lineage: Eukaryota > Metazoa > Chordata > Aves > Pelecaniformes > Balaenicipitidae > Balaeniceps > Balaeniceps rex. The sequence goes on along the minus strand of VYZW01031633.1, from coordinate 79,595 downwards.
TGGTCCTAAGACGCCCACTCAGGAGCTGGCAAAACCCTATCAGAGGTTTGTACTCCTGCAAACTAACACGTGGAGCCAGGAGACACCTGCCCAGGTATCAGGACACTTCTAAGAAGAAGAAGACAACACGGGCGATGTGCAGGTCTCCCTCTGATTTACACGAGAGCATTGCCTCTGAAATAAAAGGGAGTCTCACAGCCAAGGAAAAGAAATAAAAATCCATCCCATTGCCTTTTTTAGAAGGCATTTATGTTATTACCCAGTCAAGCATTAAATTGAATTTATCCTTTCCCCCCAGGGTGCGTCCAGCCATCCCACTGCTGTGCTGCAGAGACGTACCTGAGCTGTTGGGACACCGAACGCGATGCCTTTGCCCTACTGCAACGCTCCCCTCCGATATACCCTTTTCCTACACACCCCATCCTGCACGGACATAAAGTTTAGGCTTTGCAGCCAGCTCAGTCCCCGTGATTTACCCCAGCCCCGGCGAGTGCTGCCCCTGAGAACCTGCAGGTCCATGTGGCTGAAAGCACACGCTCGCATCTGTGGGACAGGCACGGCGAACTTCAGAGACAAGCACGTGTCCCCGAAGCCTCTGGAGGGGATTTTTTGTGGTATTCACAGACTGTTTCATGTGTCAATACGAGAGGAGCATAATTACCAGCTGAGAAACTGCAGGAAATAAGCCAAGGTTGAATGAACGAAATGGAAAATAAAGAGAAGCGCAGAGGACACACACATTTTAAAACTATTACGGAGGTATGTATTCACGTGCTCATGGGAGCCTGGGAATATATAAGAGCTCATGACTGCGAAGGAATGAATTCAAGGACCAGTCTATGGGGAGTATTTTTTTTCCCTGTGACTTCAAACTTCTCTCGGAGCTCACAGAGTTTTAGTCAGCTGGCATGCAACAGAGGTACAACTTCCCCAAGGAAACTCTTCCTCGGCTTGCACTGGGAAGGCTGCTGGGAGAGTCCGGGAGGCAGAAGGCTGCAAGCAGAGGCGAAACCTCCTCCTCCTCCTCCTCCAGCCACAGAGCAGGTACGTGGAGACGCGTGTGAAACCGGGAGCCTGCTGGAAAGTTGAGCTTTCGACTGCGGGAGAGACGGGGGCTCCGGTGACTTTGAGCGGCAGCCTTTAAAAATAACACAGATGAGGAAGGTACTGTATAAATAAAATACACCATGTTTATGAATAGGTTGAGGAACTGCCTAAACACACTGTGTAGATGGCTCTGTCCACACAGCTGTATATTTAATCCATCAGGGACTTGCACTGCAGCGAGTCAGATCCTTTATGTTAAGGAGGCACCGGTTAGTTTATAACGATACAGTTGTCATATGCCTGCTTTGTTATTATTCGCCGTGCTTACGGGAATGGAAGAGGGGGAGATGTGGTTTGGTTTTTTTTTTTCTTTCTTCACAGGACCTTAGTCTATTTATGGTGTTACTGCATCACGGCGCTCTGAACCAGGAGTGCTGCAGAGTGTGCCGATTAAACGCTGCTCGCCCAGCTCTCCGACACTGAATCCTAACATAGCCTTGGGCAAATCACACAGCCCCCGGGGTAAAATGGGCAAAACGCTGTTTAGCTCGCCTGCTCTTCTTCATCAACGCTGTCATTGAACTCTCCCTGCTGGAGCAGGAGGTGTGAGATGGCAGGGTTATTTTTCTACTCTTAAGATCCTGACAGCTTGAATGTCACCTTGGGTGAACGATGACTTACTGATAGCGTTTCGCTGCAGCGGGGCTTTTATCGTGAGGAATTAATGTTTAAACGATACTTGGAAATAGCAAAGTTTTAGAAAATCCTAGTTTATGTAAAAGTCACAGATAATTTTCTAAAGCCAAACCCTGTTGTATTTTTGATGTAAGTACAAATACATTTCCCTTAAATAGAAGCCGAAGTTTGGCTTTCCGCAACAGTGGAAATCTGGAAATTACTAAGATGTAATCATTTCAACTTTAAAATCATCTTATTATTCTGAAATGCTGAAATCCTTTAGTTTTCAATAACAAAAATTCACAATCAGTCATCTCTTCTTAAAGCAGATGGTTGCAGCTTAGTGACTGTATCAGTGCTTGGCCTTTTACTAACACAATGATGGATGGGTTCAAGGGGGGGTATCAGTATCGCGCAAGTCAAGTCTGTCAGAAATAATTTTCCTCACTTCATTTTATGAACTGAGTGCACCTTTTCTCAAACACTGACTCCAATGTCAGTAAAAGAAAAATTGCTGAATTAAAAGCCAATTTTTCTCTCTTTTTGCTGCGCTTAGATTAAAGCTAGTGAGAAAAGGTTCTGATTTGGTTCCTGGATTTGGGTTTCTCCAGGAATATTGTTCTCCAGGAAGAGTATTTCATGTTCAGATAGTTTCATATGCAAATACCTGTTTACGTCAGTTTTTGTTGACGGAAGTGTTTTCATTTTCCTATCTGCTGCTGTCCCTTCACCCAACCCCTTGCTCACAAAGTCTCCAGGTTGGTGGGTTTCTAGCAATGCTCTTTCATTTACATTTTCTTTTCTGGAGAAAGGCGTAGGAAAAAAGATGAATAAAGTAGGGGAACTGGCTAAACCTTGTGTGTCAAATTAATTGGAAGGGTTAATTTCTGGTGGGGAAATTTTTTTTACAATGAGGGTGGTGAAGCACTGGCACAGGTTGCCCAGAGAGGTGGTGGAGGCCTCATCCCTGGAAACATTGCAGGTGAGGTTGGACGGGGCTGTGAGCAACCTGATCTGGTTAAAGATGTCCCTGCTCACTGCAGGGGGTTGGACTGGATGGCCTCTAAAGGTCCCTTCCAACCCAAAGCATTGCATTCTATTCTATTCTATTCTATTCTATTCTATTCTATTCTATTCTATTCTATTCTATTCTATTCTATTCTATTCTATTCTATTCTATTCTATTCTATTCTAAATGCTGTTGGCTGCACACCTGATACTGGTGTACATGGAGAGAGGACAGAGAGAGAGAGAAGGAAGGTAGGCAGCAGCTTCAAAAGACAGCAGAAAAGCCACGTTGGGATTACAGGAGATGTCGGAGTCCTTATTTTGATGCGTGGACTCGACACCAGAGAGTCAAGGAGGCTGCATCTGCCCATGAGAGACCAAGCACAGTACAGATGGCATGAGCAAACCAAACCAGGAGAAGCAGCTCCTGGAGATGTTGGAGGGTCTCAGGAGCTGGAGCTGTGCCTCCTTCTCAAAGGCTGTGGCTGAGGGTGGCATGGGCTATTTATTTTTTTAATAGCGTTAATATTAATGTTGCCTCCAGCTCCCCAGTGGGATGAATCACCAGGGAGCTATTCCAGTGGAAAGGGAGCAATACTTGTCCCACTCCTGCCCTTGCAGTTCAAACCCACTTTCTAAGGCGGGAGCTTGTTTTGTTTACTTCTCTGGAGAGTTTGATTCATGCGGCTCGACACAGGACTCAATCCAAAAGCAGTGCCTTAGAAAGCAGCAGCGTTATGGATGGACAAACTCCAAAAGGTCTGGAGGTTCAAGACACATAATCGCCAAGACATATTCTTGTTTATCTGAAACCCTTGGGAACCTGCAGCAGATTACGGACTGGCTCGTGAGAGCCAGTGGTTGGGATTTGCTTTTCCTTCTTGCCCTGGACCAGGCTGGGAAGAGGGTTTGGAGGAGAGGAGAGGTCTGATGAGGTGCCCACCAGCCCTAATTCCCACATCGCCCTCGGCTTCAGGTGGCGTGGGGTGAAATCTAGCTGACGTTGACAGAAACAGAGCAGGCAACGATTGCTGAGGAGACCACAGGAAAATCAGGAAGGGCCTGATTTCATGCAGTCATAGGTGCAAACCCTTTGGCGTCAGTGGGACGGGACAGCCCTTGCTATTTTGTGCAGGTGGGCAAAAGGGCTGGATTCTCCAATTTGCTCAATAGAGATGACCCAATCTGCCCGATGGAGGCGACCCTTGCTCTGCAGACATGTCTACCAAGCACATGCCATGCTAATGTTTCAACACCACCTCAAGGTATAAACTGCTGGGTAGCCCCAAACATGGAAATACTGAAAATGGGAAGTCAGCCAAATGCTCAAGGGTCTTTGAAACTATTTGCTCTCAGGTACCCTTTGGGAAAGGGCAAAGATGGTAAGGACACCGTTGATCTTTCCCAGCGCGGTTGGTGTGCCTCTAAGGCTGTGGTTTTAATGAAGCAAAGTCCTGAGCAGCAGAATCAGTGCATGCCCTTCCCTCCTGCTTTGGCATTTGTGTCTGTCCAGGCTCTTCTTCACAGTTCAGCTGGCACAGCTGCTTGGCTGCTCAGTAAAACAGCTTGAGGAGCAGAGATGGCTTTTTAAAAAGCACCACCAACAAAACCCTGCTACCTTTACCCCTGCAAATCCAAACTTCCCAAAGTGCTCTGAACATCCAGGCGTCGGAAAATGTGAAGCTGCAGTCATCCAGGGCACTCGCTACTCTTCATTGCAGGCATGGTACTTGTATTCCACCTTCAAAGCGAATCAAAATATCCAATTTTTTTTTTTTAAAAAAAGTATTTTTCTTTTCTTGAAGACCTCAAATTTTTGAGGTTTTTCCTTGCAAAAGTGCCTGCGTTGCAAGTGCTATTGCACGCTGCTGACGAGGCGAACTCTAAACCCAGAGCATCCAAAAGGCATTTAAACCTCTGGACACCACAGCGGTCCCCAGCTTCAACATGAGTTTCCTGCTTACCCCAAGGGGATTGCAGATGGAGGACAGGACTCTAGGGAGTGTGCCAAAGGGATCAAGTGAAAAACAGCGCTGCAGCCAGCTCCGACCAAGGGAAGCTCAAGACACTATGTGCTCCAGGGAAGGTGATCAAAACCAGTCTGATGAGAGCCCAGTCAAGGGGAACCCGTCCAGGGCTGTGATAATCTCCCTGGCAGACTGTTCTGCTCAGAGCTAAATGTGGATTTTTCTATCCAATGCACATTATCATGCCCTCTCCTGCCCGCACGCATACTGCCGCCTGTTCGTAGCGTTCATGCCTCTCATTTCAGGCTGCATTGCAAAGCAAATGAGATGCTAAGAGCCCAGCTCTTTGGCGTATTGTTTCAGCCATGGGAAAAGTGCATTGCAACAGTTCAGGCTGGTGAGGTTGGGAGACAGCAGCGGGGAAGCCTATGTAAAGGCAGGTTTTCCAGTAGCAGGTCTTAATTAGCAAAAGGAAGCGAGGAAACCAGCAATTAGGCAGCTGCTCCAGCCCTAGAGGGCAGCACAAAATAATAAATAAAAAGCTGAGCTCGCAGAGCAATCTGAAATCATCTTCTGCATGACAAAAGCACCCCTTTTGCAATGGGAATTTTTTCCTAGCAGGTCCGGTAGATTCAGCACTATGTACTCGCTGCCAAAAATTAAGCAGCTGATCCGGATGTTCAGACCCTTCTGCCTTTATCAAGGTCCCTAATTTCTGCCTCGTGCCATGAAAACCCTTCAAGTCAGGTGCGTCGCAGCTGACACTGGACCCCCATCCTGCCAGCAGACTGCTGTCACGCTCTGATCAGCAGAACCACTGCAAAGAGAAAGAGTTATTTCTTCCAGGACAGGTTTCCAGATTCTGGGCTTTTATATTTATCAGCCCTGAATTTGAAACTTTTAATCCTCAAGCGCTGTTTTCCTAACGATGCAGAGTGGTTTAGGTGCAGGGGTAGGAGGCTGCAACCCTCCGGGAATGTAACCCGTGGACACAAAACCCTAAAGTAAACACGCCGCCTTGCACCACGCACGCAGCTGAACAATGGCATCAGCAGCCGTAAGTCACTTATTCCCCTGAGCAAACCCCTGGCCCGATCCTGACAGTTTCTCTGGCAAAAATCCCCCTTGTTTCTCAACGCCTGCCCCGAGCAAGGGCTTCAGGATGTCGCACAGTAGCTGACTCCATCTGGAGCACAGCGGTGGCTAGGACCCAGCAAGAGCCCGGAGAGGAGTCCGGAGGAAGACAAGCAACATAATTTAAAGCAGACATTGTCCCACATAAGGTTTTTTCCCTGAAAATGCCTTCGCTATGAAGTTACGAGCGAACCTCTTGGTGTCCCGAACGGGTGAACGTGAAGCTGAAGAACAATTTCATCGGTACCAGGACTGAGCTGGTTCTGAAGAGCTGGATATGCTTTTTAAAGACATGATAAGCAGTGCTTGGGGATGCGAGAAACCCTTGAAACAAGGTAAATGTGGAATATTCACTCTTTTTAACCCTGAAGACTCTAACACGGCAGCAAAGAGTCTTCTGTGAAAAAGGATCAGACCCTGGGGAGTTTGGGTTGTGTTTTGTGTATTCTCTCGTATTTAACCTCTCCTTGGCACAGGAGAACGTCTCTGTTAATTGTCTAAGCAGTAACAAAAATTACCTTTGGGGGAAATTTGGAAGGTGCTGCTGTTGTTAATTACAAGCAACATCTGTGAAGTGGTTTCAGGGTTAATATTGTTATAGAAATGGAGGCAAATATTGTTGTGGAGTGGGAAGTGGGATTAAACGCTCGTTCTTCCATGCTTTTAAATGTGTCTGGGGGCAAATCACTGCTCTTCTCTGCCTTTGCCCGCCCATCTGTTAAGTGGACATGCTGACGTGGTTTGGGTACCATGCTTTTTCTAGAATCTAAATTATTTGACCCATTTAATAAGATTCCTTGGAGGTGTTACTCACTGAAATCACCTATGTTTTTCAGCTGTAGGATGGGGCTGGGTAATTTTGAAGTACCCTGCTGGAAAGCTGTGACACTGAATGCGGTTTAGAGCTCAACCCTGCTCTGAGGTATGCTGGGATTTTTATCACAGCTGCCAGTGGGAGCAAACTGGCACCGAGCATGAAGCTGCTTCAACTCTGGGAAAGCCTCAGAGCACTAAAAGCTCCTCTAGTTCGAGTTGCTGCTACTGCAGCTCCCGGACCGTTTTTGTAAGCTGTGATTAGAGACACCAGTGCCAGTGCCAAGGTTTAGTGGTGATGCTCTCTGACACCAGGGCAGTGGGGGTCCTGTGAGCGCTGAGCTCTGCACTGGGAGAGGGTGGTGGACATCTGAGACCTACCCAGAGTGCAGAGAGGAGGGGGACACAGTGCTGTGTCACACTAGGTGGGTCTAAAGGTTGTCCAGAGAAAAGCTAGGCAGAGAAAAGCTCTTCAGCTGAACGGAATATCACCTTGGGAAGGGAATCTCCATGAGCAAGGAGGTTGTGCTGTACCATGAGGAGCAGCTTACCCTCCTCTGGATGGAGTCCATGTGGTCTCATACTGGAAGAGACCACGATGTCCTAGTGCTTCAGGGTGTGACACCTTAGAAACACTTAAAGGGACAGCGACCTTGCTTACTACAGATCTGTCTTACACGGCAAGCCGTTAAATGAGGTTTTTGTGTTCAAATACATCAATTTCCCAGCTGCTTTATAAGCTTATAATTTAGGAACTTTCAAAACATGTTAAGACCCCAGATTGTGTCGGGTTTATTGTTCAAGAAGCAAAGGGACCATTTTTTGAACTGGCACTGTGACAAGAGAAGACATTGCAGAGCACACGGGACGCACGCTGTCCATCAGGGTGGTGCCCTGTTGTGGGTAATATCCATGGAGATTTCGTCAGCTTAATTCACTGGATTTAAACAGAAACAATTTCCATTTGCGGACTCTGAGTAAAGCCTTGTAATCATTGGTATGTTTGTCTTTTCTCTCAGTTCCAGCAAACTAATATGCAAACGATAAACCTCGTTTTCTCCTCCTTAGCGGAAGCACCTACTCCTCTAAGCCTGGGGAATCGGGAACAGAGGGGGAATGACAAAGACGTTATAGATGGTGGTATCAGCAATTCCTCCTTCCATACGATGATTCCAGTGTATTTTGCAAGCAATAATTAAAAGGGTCGAGAATGAACATCCTTCGTCTTCTTTTAGAGGGGGAAAACAAAATTCTGATCCTGCTGCTGAGCCCCAAAGACAAACTCCAAGCTCTTTCACCTTGGGGTCCCAGATCATCATCCATCACTAGTTGTTCCCCTGAACTGGAAGGAATGTGTAAGCTGAAAATAGAGTAGCTGTGGTCTAAGCCTCCCTGGTTTCTCTCTTCCTAGGACACAACTCTTTTCTCCCGTTGGGAAGCGGAGGGATGGGCAGGTTCCCATAGTGAACCTGCTGGCATTGCTGTTCAGCAATTGCCATTGCTGCGCAGAAGCGCAGCCATCAGCTGCATCCCTCACTGACTAAGCAGAGGGATGTCCACCAGCTGGGAATGATCCCACCTCTTTTGTTTCCAGCCTCCTGATGCTCTGTGGGTGGAAGCCGCTGAGTAACGGTACATCAATGCCGGTTTTTGGCGACACATGTGCTTGGGATTGGTGTGCGTTTGGAGCTTGCCAGATGCAGGGTTGCTCCTGGAAAGACTGAAGAGCAATGCTAGCTAAGCACTGCTGCATGGCTTCCAGCTGGGAGCTGGCGCGTGTCTCACCAGCTCTGGATGCGGGCAGGACCAGATCTGCCTGCAAGAAGTCATACAAATACAGACAGATTCAGCATGTTTGCAACGGAGGCTGACATAAAGTGATATCTGGAGCTCACATCAGTAGTGACCACAGCCAGAGACCTCATTACTGTCCATCCAGAAAGAAGCCGTTTGGAAGGACGAATGCTTTCCCTTGGCTTCGTTTGCATTTTTCTCCCATTGCCCAGTGACAGGCCTCCCAGTGTTGTTTGCTCCTTTTGCAGTAATTTCTATGCTCTTTTTCTGGAGTGCTTTCCGAACAGTTAAACTGTGATGAATCCTTTGTTTCACACAAATCCGTTCCATTTTAGAGGAGGTTTAATTGGATATTAGGAAAAATGTCTTTACTGAAAGAGTGGTCAGGCATTGGAAGAGGCTGCCCAGAGAAGTGGTGGAGTCCCCATCCCTGGAGGTGTTCAAAAAACGTGTAGACGTGGCACTTTGGGACATGGTTTAGTAGGCATGGTGGTGTTGGGTTGATGGTTAGACTAGATGATCTTAGAGTTCTTTTCCAGCCTTAATGATTCTATGATTCTATGATTTTATCTCTGTCTCTTTGTAAGGCATCTGCTTTCAAATTTACTAGAAGCCTGCCCATACCTAACATGTATAAAATGGAAAACTAACATTTGGACAAAAAGTTCTCAGTCCATTCTTTAAGCTGTTTATATTAACTCAACAAATCTGGATGAGTGTGTGAAAGCTCTTTGACGCTCTGGCATGAGAGGAGTGGAAAATGTTGTGGATGGAAATGGAAACTGTTCCCAATGCTTGTTATTTCTGAGTGACACCCATTCTCTTTGCTCAGGAGAGTACCCCAAAACTCCAGCCCAGTTGAAAGTACCTGAGCTGCCTCTATGGGGAGAGTGAAGGTAACTCCGTCTTGTGGCCAGCAGGTCGAGAGAGATGATTCTGCCCCTCTGCTCCGCTCTGATGAGACCTCACCTGGAGCCCTGCGTCCAGCTCTGGGGTCCTCAGCACAAGAAGGACATGGAGCTGTTGGAGCGGGTCCAGAGGAGGCCACAAAAATGCTCCGAGGGCTGGAGCCCCTCTGCTCCGAGGCCAGGCTGAGAGAGTTGGGGCTGTTCAGCCTGGAGAAGAGAAGGCTGCGGGGAGACCTTAGTGCGGCCTTGCAGTGCTTCAAGGGGGCCTCGAGGAAAGATGGGGACAGGCTTTTTAGCAAGGCCTGTGGTGACAGGACAAGGGGTGATGGGTTTAAACTAAAGGAGGGGAGGTTTAGGCTGGATAGAAGGAAGAAATGTTTTACACTGAGGGTGGTGAAGCACTGGAAGGGGTTGCCCAGAGAGGTGGTGGAGGCCCCATCCCTGGAAACATTGCAGGTCAGGTTGGACGGGGCTCTGAGCAACCTGATGTGGTTAAAGATGTCCCTGCTCACTGCAGGGGGGTTGGACTGGATGGCCTCTAAAGGTCCGTTCCAACCCGAAGCATTCTATGATTCTATTCAGTGGTTGTCTTTCTCCATGATGCCAGACACACTGCTCAGCTTGAGCATCTGGACTTCATTGGGTGACCTTATCTAGGTATCATCTAGGTAGCAGCTGAAATCACACGGGGGCATTCCCATGAAATGCCTTGGACCTTCCTTCCAAGTCCTCATATAAAACTCTTTTTCCCACCAGGCTCAAAGGGATGCAAAGGTACATAGGTAGGTCGTAAGTGCTGTAGGCTCAGAGATGGGTTAATTTACCACACTGCATCTGTGCTTCTCCGTGTTAGATGATGATCTGGTGCCAGCTTTCGCATGCATCGACTACTGTGCCACATTTGAAATCTAACCGTAATTACTTTTTCCTGCAGAACCATGAAACTGTACGTCATCTTCTTCCTGGCAGCGGTGAACAGAGGGACCTCTAACTATCAGCCCACAGAGGGGACGTCCTGTGAAATGGTAAGGCTGTCTGCCTACTCAAGCCCCTTGAGATCCTGGATGAGGTTGGGACCCCCTCATTACAGGCACTGCGTAAATATCTGTGGTTTCTGAGAAGGGAACCCCCCCCCAGGACCAGGCTCTCTGTGGTGGCAGAAGTGGGCTTTGCTGGGTTAGTGGATGCTCAGCAGGATGTTCTCAGGCCATGTCCTTGTTGTAGTGACAGCACATAAAAGGGGGGGGGGGGAAAAGAAGGGTCATTATCTCAGTTTTTTTCTAAGGGGGAGCTGGTTAAAAGAAATTTGACCTGATTTCCCCAAGACTGTACAGGGGTTCTGTGGCGGAGATGGTGAAAGAACTTAGACCTAAAATCGACTCCTTTATATCAGGTCTGAGTTCTTTGTGCTTCAAATAAAGCATCTTCTGTGAAATACATCTATACCAGCCTTTTTGTGAGGGAGACTGACCTCCTCTGCCCTGACACAGCATTGCTGCCAGGGGAGTTGTACCTTACTTTTGCTGGAGTGAAGAAGTGACAAAGCCTCTCGCTCCAGTACAAAATTTGCTCCTTGAATTTTTCCAAGCACCTGGTACAATATTATAAATGTTATTCACAGCTGAACTTGCTCCCTTCCCTATCCAAGTGTTTCTGACTGTAACAGGCCATTTAAAAATACTTCTTTTTTTTTTTTTTGAATGTTGAAGCTGTTCAGCACAAATCCTCAAGAATTTCCAAAATAGGGAAAAAAATAATTTGCTAGCTGTACACATCTCCCTTATGGGACTCATTCCATTCCTGCCCACCCTGCTGTATTGCTGCACTTCCTGAATTCCAGAGAAATTAAGACCTAGTATATATAAAAAGATCTTGGGAAGGTGACTGGGTAGCTCAATTCATTGGCTGGAGAGGGAAGACTGATGAAGCCACTGTAAACATGACAGCTTGTGTCCCATGTATCATAGTCACATGAAGGCTGGGCAAGACATGCAATAATCCAAGCAGATTTGCCCCATCCCATTTCTTGATAGGTCACAGACCAGGCTGATTGCTGAGAAGTAAACACATGCTTGTTTCCACCACTCCACTGTAAACTGCTCTCATCAAGCCAACAACCAACGCTCTACACAACGAGGCTGGGATAAATTTGGCCCTGACAGAAACCATGCTGCACTTGGGGGGTGGGATGCTCGTCTGGTATAAATTACCAGCTCAGCATCGCTAATGTCAATGGAGCTCTGCTCGTCTTCCTTCACTGGGCGTTTGGTCCAATGGAAGGAGGAGGGTGTAAATCCAAACACAGCTTAAAGAAAGAGGGAGCTACTGGATTAGCTGATAGGTCCATCAGGAGGTCCTCTTACTTCACTCGATGATTTTTCATCACAGCCTCTCTGGTTTACATGGTACTTTCCCTGTGGTGACACCTTTAGAATAACCAAGGCTCAGAAATGAAAACTTTCATTCCAGATCTGCTGGAAAAGGCATGAATGAGAAATGTGTTCCCCTCTCTGACTCACCAACTGGTGCTCCTGTCATTGAACCGAAGTCTCATAGAAGAGATTTTAGAAAGCAAACAGTCCCTACCAGACCCCTGACATGGGAGTGAGCTGCAGTGATTATACAAATTACTGCACATCTGCCCATTTGAGAGACAACAAGGCATCGCTTAAATATCAGGAGGTTCTTCCTAACTCATATTGATACCCAAGGAGAAGGGTTTCCACTAGTTCACGTTTTACCTCCCAAAGAAAGATGATTCTGCTAATTCGTGATAGCTGGGAAAGGAGGAGCTTTCAAATAATTCATGGAAGGGAAGGGTTTTCAGCAAATTATATATTACCTTGCATCGAGGTTGTGCAAGAACGCATGCGTATCTGGTTATCGCAGGTCAACTGATACGTGGTACCTGGGCAAATTGTTAAGATTTTGTCGTGTAGCTGAGCCTCCACCTGGGCAGCTCTTCTAGAGAATGGGCATGGACACCATGCAAACGCCAAGTGACTCCAGCCCAAATTCTTTTGTTCAAGCACTCATGAGTTGATACGGGAGAACACAGGTAGATGCTTGGATCCAGCTGCTTTGTTTGTAGGGCTCTTACTAAGGTGGGTGACAACCTTCACCCAGTGCTGAGCAGTGAAGAATCGGAGTCAGAATCCAAGCGATGCTCAATTTTTGAGCTGTTGGGTCATTTTTTCACCAGCACCTGAATGGGACCAGACACCGAAAAGACCAAGTGCTCCCTACCCTGCAGTACTTATTGCCAATGGACTTCAAACAAACCGGTGGTGGCATCAGCAGAGATTATGAATTTGGAATGTGAAACTGGCAAAAACCTCTTTTCCAGCCTCCGGCTGCCAACCCATTGGGCTACGGGGTGGGAGGAGGGGAGATACACACGCAAAGAGATGCTGTTTGCTCTGTCTCACTGAGACGTGCTTCATCTTTTCTTCCTAGCACCGATGAGAATAAAATTCATGCAGTTTGAGCCTCGGGGGAGAAAAGATGGAGCAGAACAGACTAGATAAGAAATTCAGCAAAGATCAAAATACTCAGTGAAAAGGAATGAAAGTTAAGAAAAAATGGGAGGGGAAAAGTTATAGGAACAAATGGCAGACAGTGGGAGGTATAGATTTTATCAGTCCCTTTTATCACTGGGAGGGTTCAGTGGATGCAGATTAAAGGCCCAATCCTGAAAGATAGGTGGTGAACTCGGACTGACCTCTCCCACATTGACTTCAGTGAAAACCAGCCGACTGATGCCGATGGGAGTTGGATCAGGACTTTGCTACGGTGCTGGATGCCCAGAGGGAGCCGAGGGTGCTCAACACTTGAGATCTGGCTCAAAGTGTGGGAAGAAACCTGGCATTTGCCTCAGGCTGCAAAGCGGCTGTTGTTTTTTCACTCCGGATTTTTGCATCCTTCTGGCTTCTCCCTCTCCACAAAATGAAGAAGAGACTTCCTGCTCCATTCCTGAGCCTCGGAGCTAAGCCCAGCACTGCGCACATTTTAGCTCGAAATAAGCAATTCTACAGTGGCTTTGCAGGAAAGAAATAACGTCAGGAAGAAGCCAGAAAATTCCCTTCTCTTTTTTTCTAATTTGTTTAGCTGGGGGAGATTTGAGTGATTTGGAGGGAAAAAAGGAGGGGATTCAGGTTTTAATAGGCCATTTACTTGGGATCTTTGGGAAAGATGTATCATGGGAAGGGCTGTGGAGCAGCCTGTGTATATCTAGAGTTTAGATGAGCACTTACTACTTCTCTGGCACATTTTTGTGCGGCCTCCAAAACTCACATGATGCAAAAGAGATTCACAAAATGCTGACTATTGCCCCACTTCTCCTAAACAGACCTGACACTTCATTCACCTAAAAGTTCACATGAAACAGATGGTTTTTAATATTTTTTACTTTTAATATTTCTTTAATGTCTGAAAAGCTTTGCGTCATGGAATCTGGATTCTGCTTCTCCACAGAAGTTAAGATTCAACAGATTTTTTTTCTTTCTTTTCTTTCTGATCTTTCTACAAACAGTACACGACCCAGTCACCCAAATACATTCATAACAAGAGTTTTCCTCCAGTAAATTAAATGCTGCCTAAGCCTTTCACATTCCACTTCCTCCTGCTGCTGTATGTTCTCCTTAATAACAAAATACAGCTTGACATTTATGCAAGGATGATCATGTTCATGTTTCCAATGTTCCTTATGTACACACATTCCAACTTTTGCTCTGGACACAGTCAGTCCTAGCTGCAGTTAAACAGACATGCATAGAAAAGAAGAATTTGACTTTGACACTTCGTTTTTTTCTCTACCTGGTTGCTGAGAATTGGACTGAAAAGGCATGACCCTCACTGCACATCACAGCTTTT
>VYZW01031633.1:0-60316 GCA_013401315.1 Balaeniceps rex | reverse complement strand
AAAAAACACCTTTGAATTTTGTAAAAAGCACAGGGTTGTGAATATATTAAAGCACCAGCTTGGAATGCTCCACCGATAAAAAGCTATGTCTTCCTATTTTTCTATGGTGTTCAGACTCCACCTTAGACCTTTACCTTCTGGTCCTGAAGCAGGGACAGCTGCTCCGTATCGTAGAGTACAACCATTGGAGAACAAGGAGATCTACTGACGATGTAGGCAAGCATTTGCACCAACGCTCAGCAGCAGTAGGGCCTGATCTAACATCTACGAAAGGCTACGCTACCCATTGGCTTAAGTTCTTATTCTTGTAGGAGAAAGTCTGCACAAGCAGCAATCCCAGGGATTAGTTGGAAGCCCGATGCTGAAGTCGGTGAGCTTTTCCTTTGGTATGAAAGCAAGCTGAGCTGTAGGCCCCGACATGGGCTAATTTATCCACACACCGAATTCATGCCTTTTGTGTCGAGCACGGCAAGATAGTATCTCCTTCTGAGAGCCAGTATTAGCTTGGCTGCCATGACTGGAATTAGTTAATAACCTGATGACAGAGCCAAACCCATTTAATTAATGGTTTTAACACCGCTTTTGTTTGGCTCTACCAAAAGGAAGTGCTTGTTATTACTAAACATCTGGGACTAATTAGACTTCCATTAACTTCCCTGGGAGCAGAAACAGCTTTCTCGAGGAATAACCCTCAGGAGTAAAGTGCAGCATGGCTCATTTGGGTTTCTCTGTTAGCAGCATAAGCAACCGAGAAGTGACATGAGCCCGCTCCGGCCAATTCTGTTATTCTGGATGGGATGAGGAGGATGAGGGAAAGAAAATATGAATAAAAGAGCAAAGAGAGGGAAAACCGGGAGAAATGGGAGCTCTCCGTGATATCGTTCCTCAAAATAGGGGTACGCAGATGACAGCCCCAACTCTTGCCTCCCCTGTCTGCTTCTGTGGCTGCAAGAAGCCCAAACGCCATAGTACCTGATCCTGCATCAAATGTAGCTGTTACATTACACATCTTTCCACCAGTTATCCCTGTTGTCCTAATAGGTTGGCACGATACAGGCTGTTTTGACTGATTTTGCAACCAAAATTTACACCCTCATTCACTGTTTTTTCATAAAGTCNGAAGATCATTTAGTACAGACCTCTCTGCAGGGACCCTGCTCAGCCCTGAAGTAGCCATGATGGATTAGTATCAAGCCCAGTAAGTGCCTTCTAATATTTTGGGAGCCCAGAGCATTTGCTTTTCTGTTCCTATGTATTCCCCATGCCATTCAGTATCCTCTTACTTGTTGGGGAAGAAACAAAGCAAAACCACCACCTGAATCCCCTGTATCTCCACATGAGAGAAAAACATGTCCTACCTTGCATGGCAAGGTATCCTCTGGCCATATCTATTACTTTCCATAAACAATTGCCTATTCTGTTTGCGCACACATGTGCAAAGGCACAGACGCACGCAGGCTAGTATGAGAAATACATCACTTCAGGATTAGCTTTGTTTAACCTAAATTCAAACAGCCTGTACTAAATGATCTTCTATAATAACAACCAGCCCGTGGTGCTGGTGCCTGTAGATTCCTATTTCATGCCTGTCCACGTGAAGTAATTTGATTAAGATTTTCAAAAGCGATCAATGATTTATTTCAGATGGCTACATTTGCAGCCTGCATCTCACCAATCCTAAAACAAGTCTGATTTTCCAGAAAACTGGGTCCATCTCTTCTCAAAACCAAGGCTCTGTCGTGTCTCTTATACAAGCCCCAGAAAAAATGGAGATTGTCCAGAAGTATATATAATTCTTTCACTTACTGCTTTCTAACGATAGTTGCCTGCTCTGTCAGAGATGTGTTGAGCATCTGAAGAGCTGAAATACAGCAAAGCTACCCACCAACCTCTACCCTGCAGTCTGCTCTCAGAAGGACCAAGTTAAATATCTCCTCACTCACAGAGCAATCATTCACCTGCTGTTGTGGTTTAATTTGAATGAAAGAGGAAAATTATTCATAAGGAAAGGACAAAAATTAAGTCTAGGGTCTGCAGTTTTCTGACAACGCTGCAACTGTCCAGCCAGAGCAGATTTTGGTCTCATGGGTCATGGATTGGTGAGGTTCCGAATAGATTTTGCCAAGAAACAAGAGGAAAGGGGGATGAGAAGACTTGAGGGCCATCAGAGAGCTCAGGGTAAGCGATGGGAAAAGGAGAAAACAAAGTGTTGGTGTAATTCCCCCCAGGCAGCGGAGAGCTGAAAATACTCCAGAGGAACAAGCAGTGATAGGTACCTACCCACCTCTCCCCAACCCAAGAGGTTAGAGGAGATCTGTGAAGCTTCAGCCCATCTCTTGTCGTGGCAAAGTGAGAAGAGAGCCTAGGAGACAGATAATAGAGGAGCAGAAAAGAGGGATGACAGGAGAAGTGAAAGATGGAAGAGAAATGATGTAGAAAAGAGGGGTTTAGTACAATTCATGATGGGCAACCAAGAAGTGTAACTGGAAACTGAAGAGCATCTGAGAGAGAGGGGTGGGGAAGGCTTTGCAAAGAGGCTGTTAGAGCCGAGCGGTGCAGAGCAGGGGGAGGCACGGATACCTTGGCTAGGCAACATGCTAGCTGTCTGCAGACGTGATGCATGCAAATAGAGGAGGACATCAGCTCACGAGGGGTGACAAACAGAAGTATATAGTAACCAGGGAAACAGGCTGAAACCAAAAGAAAAGAGACTGAATAAGCACAGAGGAACTTTCCGAGGAGGGCCCGTCAGGCTGTGCAACATTCTTTCGCAAGCAAAGACATTTGGAGGCTGATGCAACATGATACTAAACAAAGTTTTGGCAAGTATAAGGGAACAGTCCTCCAACACTGGGAGAGTCACTTTTCTCCCAAGCTATTGATCATGGCTGTTCTGTCACACTGAAGAGCCAAGTGAGTTCCACAGATTTCCTCCTCCTGTCCATTTCTAGTGGTCATTGCATCAAAGACACACATTTTCCAGCTCATAAGCAGTATACCTTATGAAGAAACATTCTGGAAGGTGACAACAGAAGAGATTCCTCTCTACTCTTTCTGACTTTCCCAGAAAATGGGGTGGAGAGGGGAGTTCAGGGTCCCGGAGACAAGACCAGAGAATGAGAGAAACCCATTCTCAGGCAGGAAATCCACCAAGGAGCAGAAGGTTTGGGACAGGCCACTGGGCAGGAGGCATGGTGTGGGGAGAACAGAAGGGGAATAAGCCCAGCTGAATCAGGAATTTGGAAGACAAATGGGGAAGGAATGGTCAGGATGAAATCAGAAGAAAACAGAAGCAGAAGCAGAGAGTGCAGCATTACAGGGCAGAAATAAAGGAAAGGAAGGCTGCACACCGCTTTAAGCTACATTTCTGTATTTAAGCTGATGGGACAGAGCCTCTACCGTGTTTGTGGATAACACCAAATGGACCAGTGGTTGATATGTTGGGGGCAGAGCTGCTATTCAGAAGGACTTTCCACATCAGAGCTATGGTCTGACAGAAACTTCATGATGTTCAGCAGAGACCTCCACCTTGGACAGAACAAGCTCGTGCAACGCTCCAGCCTAGGGACAAGATGATGGGAAAGTAGCTTTGCAGGAGAGGACCTGAGGGTCTGGGTGGACAATAAGCTGTCCATGAATCAACATCATGACCTAGCGACAACGAAATCCAGCTGCGTGCTGAGCTGTATTTGCAAAAGTTTAATTAGAAAGTCAAGAGATGCTGTTACTCCCCTCTATTTGGCACATCTAACACCACATCTGGATACTGTGTCCAGCTGTGGGCCTCCCAGTGCAAGAGAGAGGCTGACAAACTGGAGTGAGTCCAGAAGAGGCCACCAAGATGGTCAGGGAGATGGAGCACGTGATATCTGAGAAAGAGATGGAGGGAACTAGGCTTGTTCAGCCTGGAGAAGAGAAAGTCATCAGGGGAAATCTTTTATCAATACTGGAAGGGCAGTTGCAAAGAAGACAGCATCAGCTCCTCCCAGGAGTATTCAGTTAAAGGACAAGATGCAACCACTGAGAGTTGCAACTGGGGAAGTTCAGATTGAACATAAGGAAAAAATTCTTCATCATGAGAGAGGTCAAACTCTGGAAAATCCTTGGAGATTTTCAAAATTTCTCAGGACAAGGCCCTGAACAACTTCTGACATTGAAGTTGGCCCTGCTTTGATCAGAGAGCTGGGCTGCAGCTCTCCAGAGGACCCTTCCAACCTGAATTATCCTCTGAGTCTTTGCAAAAGAAGAAAAACGGGTCATGCGCTTAGGTGAGGAGTAGAGTGGCAGAGCAACTTCTGAGCAACAGTCTGTTAGTGGTACCTACTGCCGGCACTGAAGCTGTGGAAGGGATTTGGCAGTGGAAGTGTCCGGAGAGATGGCAAAAGTGGCTGTTGATGTCAGATGTGGGCAGAGTTAGTCAGATCATGGAAGTCTGAGTTCACATAATGTTTCCTTTTTTTTTTTCATTTTTATAGCTCAAATTTAAAATTAATGTTTTCAAAATTTTCCATGAAAATTCCAGAAAACATGAAGTTGGGAAATGTTTGCTTTGTAAGGCCAGAGCTTCAGATTGAATTCAGCTATTTCTACTGCAAGCAAGCACATTCTCATACAATAAAAAAAAAAATCATTGCAACATTCAGTTTGTTTTTATTATCTTTGTTCTAGAGAAGATGAGGAAATGTTTCAATTAGCTAATGTTAAATAACACCCCCCCCTCATTATCA
Organism: Balaeniceps rex; assembly: GCA_013401315.1. NCBI lineage: Eukaryota > Metazoa > Chordata > Aves > Pelecaniformes > Balaenicipitidae > Balaeniceps > Balaeniceps rex. The sequence continues at coordinate 55,589 of VYZW01031633.1, read as the reverse complement.
CTAAAAAAACCCAAAGCAAAACAAAACAAAATGAAATTTTTAAAAATGTTAGGCTGTTGAAACTATATAAATCTTTTCATGTTTGAGCACATCAAGTAGTGCTGGGACACAGGAAGAATATGAAATAAAATAAAATGATGACAGTAACCTTTTGAAATTCCAGAAGAGACCTATGAGGTAAGATTTTCATTCAAAAGTGTATTTTATTGTAAAACTTCCTTCCATCATGAGTACTTATATCATAATTGGTGCTTTCTTACAATATTTACAAGTTTTATGACTCCACTGCCTTTCACTTTAAAATGTTGTAACAGAAAATTCTGGTGAGAGTCATAGATTGAAGAGTTTCAAAACCCCAGCTTCATTAATTGTTGCTTCTTCTTGGAAAAAGCTCTTTGTAACAGACCCTAGCATATGTTTCTTGCCTTACATATGTGATTCAGGACTGTATGTTTCCTCTAATCTGTCCCTCGTGTCTCACTACAGACATCAGGCAAGTTATCGCATTGCTGAACTGGACCCATCACTCCTAAATCGAGCTCCTTTCCTGTTTGGGAAGAATGATGCCCAGGAAAGGGCATCTCTCGTAAAGGGCCAGAAAAGGATTTGGGTGCTTTAATTGCCACTTCAGGTATTTAAATCCAAAATCCAAATCTTTGCAGTCTTTGTTCAGCTGCTGATTCTTCCATCTGGTGCCTGAAGTCTGTAGAGGACTATGTTTGATGTTGTAATTCCCCGTGCATTTAACAGTCTGTTCCTTGGCAGATTCACAAATGCCACAGACAGCACAAAACCACTCATATCTGTGTAAGCCCCAACAAGGCTCTCATGTTGAGCATCCCTCTGCCAAGTCTCCTAAGCGGGTAGATATTGCTGAAGCATCGCTGCTAGATAAAGCTCTGTACAAAGTGTAGCTGGAAAGAGAGCTGCCATGATAACGCCATGCCTAGACTGCCAGTTCAATCATTTTCCCTACCCAGATAGGTATTTTCTGTTCCTCAAGCAATGCCCTCCTTGCTAGTCCAAGGGGAGTGCTGGGTGGACCCGTCAATTTATCCGTAATTTTGTCTCAGTTTATGGAATGTTGTGCCCCTTAAGGATCACTTAAGTAATCCCCGGAGGAGGGAACTGAGGCCTCAACAAACAAATTGGCCACTGGGACTGCAGAAGGCAGAGGGGACAAGCCTGAACGAGACACTTGGGAAGTACCATGCTCTCAGATTGCTTGATGTACTGATTAAAGCTACCCCCTTCCTGCAGGGGAGAAAATTGAGCCATGGTGTGCCTTAGTCTACATGGTGCTCTAAACTCTATGGTATAGGAGAAAAGAGAAAGAAAAGCCACCACATCCTCCAATCACTGCGTTTCATGAGGAAGGTCTAGGGATGTGAACCACCAGTAGTCAGTGCTGTCTCCCTCTATACCCCAGATTAAGGCATTTAAATCACAGGAGGAGGTTAAAATGCAGGTGCTATCATGAGGATTATGCCATCTGAGTCCCCTGACAGACATCTAAATTCCCCTAGGGCATCTACATCTACATGGGCTGGAGGCTGTGACTCAGGTCTTCTGGGACACCCACAGTCCTGCTACATAGTGAGCCGAACCTCTCTTCAGCCTCCATCAGCTCTATTGACTAGATCTCCACTAGTTGCAAAAGGATCATCAATCACCAGCTCAAATGGTGATGTCTACATCTAGACACTTACATTTAAGTATCTTAGAATCACAGAATCATTTAGGTTGGAAAGGTCCCTTAAGATCATTGAGTCCAACTGTAAACCTAACACTAACAAGTCCACCACTAAACCATGCCCCTAAGCACCTCGTCTGCCTGTCTTTTAAATCCCTCCAGGGATGGGGACTCCACCACTTCCCTGGGCAGCCTGTTCCAGTGCTTGACAACCCTCTCTGTGAAGAAGTTTTTCCTAATATCCAATCTAAACCTCCCTTGGCACAACTTGAGGCCATTGCCTCTCGTCCTATCACTTGTTACCTGGGAGAAGAGACCAACCCCCACCTCACTACACCCTCCTCTCAGGCAGTTGTAGAGGGCGATGAGGTCTCCCCTCAGCCTCCTCTTCTCCAGGCTGAACAACCCCAGCTCCCTCAGCCGCTCCTCACAGCACTTGTGCTCCAGACCCTTCCCCAGCTTCGTTGCCCTTCTCTGGACACGCTCCAGCACCTCCATGTCCTTCTTGGAGTGAGGGGCCCAAAACTGAACACAGCACTCAAGGTGCGGCTTCACCAGTGCCGAGTCCAGGGGCAGCATCACTGCCCTGCTCCTGCTGGCCACACTATTTCTGATACAAGCCAGAGCTTAATCTTAACCCAGCGCTAAAGACTTGAGTCAATTGCCTAAACATAGGCAGCTAGTTCGGTCTATGGCAAGAAACTAGTGCCATTTGGGATGTTCCTGGGGTTTGGGCTACATCAATACAGAGTTTTCAGGTATGATACAGGATAGAAAGGAAACCTGGCTGTTCTTGAATATCAGCTGGAGGCCAGGCAGCATGCCTAAGGGTATCTCAAAAGTAACCGAACATGAGTTTGTGGCCATCCAGTCAAACCCACTGTTGGATAAGAAGTCAGAATTAGTTTGAAAAACAGGTGCTCTGAGTCCTTTGCTTTAACTGGTTGATATGTTAGACCTGGTCTCTGAAGTCTAATGTCAGTTTGTCCTCTTAAACAGTAATCAAAACCAGAAATCAAGACCAGCTTTCAACCAGGAAGGTTTTGCACAACTCTCTGCCTGTGCACATTCAATGTCATGTTGTCTGTTTTACTTCTTTTCCCATGGTGTAATTGCTTTTCCAACCTCCTTCTTACTTAGAGCACTCAAGAGGGGGCTTTTGAGTAAATGCAATAGAAGTGCAATGACATCACATGTTTGTGCACTACAGAATGTGTCACCTCATTTGGTTTGCATCATACGCTTGCTACGGCTCTTCGGTAGACCTCTGGACTCACCCACACAAAGTATTCTCAGATGTCTCCCACAAAGTATTCTCAGATGTCTCCTAGCAGAGTACCTGAGTGCTGCACGGTTAAACAAACCACTTACTGCGGTCTGTGGAGCCATGCTCTCAGCATCTCACGGCCCAAATATTGGGTTTTTTTCTTACCACTTCTTATTTCACAACTTGCCTTTTGGGATTTTGGTCTTGTGCAAGAGTTGTTGTGGGAATAAAGTCTTATCTCAAAGAAAGATCTTGCTTTATTTGGATTAAATAAGATGAGTAGATGTCCCTAGCTTTCCTCTTCCAATAATAATAAAAAAATCTTTATTCAATTAATAAAGGCCTAAAAGACACAGCTAAGACATAGCTAAGTTTTGCATACAAACATCCCAAACTCCCTTGCTTTACCACTGCACTGTTTCAGATACCCGCAGAAATTAGCAAAAAAGACACAACATACTATCCGCATCGGGAAGGTATGACAATCATTTTTCTGGTTAAGTCAGTGCAGTTTGGGAAGATGTCTCAGCCATAAGTGACTGAGATCAAGTTACAATCTGTTCACCAGCCAAGGCCTCACAACTCTCTGTACCTCTCCCGGTTTGTGAAGTAGTTTAAACCATCTTCATGTTTTACTCGACAAAAGGGACAGGCGCAGACTATGTTCAGTATCATTTACATCCTGACTAGGGATAATTTATTAGGTCACAAGACTCAATTCCATGGCAGCTGCTCCTATCCCCCTTCTGCTGTCTTGCTTTGCAGAGCTCCCAAATGCGCTCCTCAAGATCCCTGGTACTTTCTCTCAGGAATGAGGTTACAAAACCTGGCAAAGTTTTCCAGTCAGACACTGTGAGAGAGTTCAGAGGGGATGCAGCAGCAACTGGGAAAGGTGTGAAAAATGGGACCTTTGTAGAAAGGTTATGGGAATTGGTTCAGAGTGGAAGGGGGAGAATTAAAGCATATAAACAGAAAGGGATGTTTTAAACATTCTGAATCAGCAGGGAAGAAGGAAGAAACACATAGAAAATGTAAGTCAAATGTTGGATGGATTTTTACAGTCTCAGTGGTGGCATAGATGTAAATGTATGTTGGGATCAATCCTGAACCCGCGGGACCCAGCGGAGACTGCCTCCTGGAAGAGGCTTTATGCATGGGGAAGGGAGCGGATGCTTTCCCATCAGTTTGGATGTACAGATGTTGGAATGTGAATTATTCAGGACTTCTGAGACAACTCTAATTATCCTGGAGGGTTTTCAGATCAGCCCGAGTGCCTGGATCCTTCTTGTTCTATGAATGAAAAATGTGCTTGTTTCTCCCAGGACAATTCAACCAGCGTGTCCAAGTTCCTGCTTGGGAGCAACCCTTCGGTGGGATAGTTTCATTCACACCAGTGAAGGTACTGCTGCTGTTGGCGCTCATTTTTTTGCCCTACAAATAGTATCAACAGCACATATGGGACTGGCAATGACATTAGGTGATGTTTAGCAGGTCTGATGCATCCAGCAACTTTTTAGACTGTGCTCAGAGGACAACCTGGGTGAAAGACGGTGACACCATCAAAAGTGAGGGTTTGTACAGAGTATTCATTCTTTTAATGCATTTCTTGCTTTTTCTCCCCTAGTTGTCCTGTTTACTCCATCCTGACCACTGCCTTTCTCTCCCTCTGTTCTTCACTGGATTCCTCTCATCTCTTTCAAGCTGTCTGACCCAAAAAGGACATAAACTCAACAAATTTTGATCCCAAGTTGAACTTTTGAACTGTATTATATTTGAGTGGACTGGCAATTAGGTCAAGGGAATTTACGCGCCCATATTTCATCAAGAGATGAGACCTCTCTTCCTTGTTTATTATTCCTAAAACATTTAAATTTTTAGAAATAATATTATTGATTAGAAAAAAAAATCTGCTCTAATTGGAACAGTCATTTTAATGCACCAAAATATTGTAATATCAGCCAAGTCTGTGCTCTGAAGGATGCAGGCAAGCATGAATTATGGGCTGGCACTGTGTCAAAAATGCAGCTATTGTTCTCAAAAACAGGATGCAGACCAAGGGGAAATGGTGTCTAGTCTTGACTGTTCGTAGTATAGGCATAAAAAAACCCACCGTAGTCCTATTGAAGAGGTAGAAGGTGAAATCTTCATGGGAGAAATATTTTTTTATTCTACTGAATCTGTTGATTTCCACCATGTGAGGGTCTGGATCGCCAAATATAGGCAAAAGTATTTGTTTCATCCATCAGCTTGTGGAGTGTGTTATCCACAGCACACGCGGAAGACTTCCAAGCAGCAACTGACAGCTTAGAAACTTGGAAAGTTTGTTTTAAGCCAGATTTTTCATCTGAATCTACATAAAATTCACTTAAAAATCCATGCACTCTTTGGACCTAGGTGGAGAAAGAACATTTTTTTCTGCATTCCTCAGGTGAGCACTTGTCCACATTACAGCCACACTAAGAGTCCTGCAGGGATCAGGACTTCCCTGTGCTAGGTGTGTGTCAAAAAAAGTCTGAAGAGCTTCCAGTCCAATGCAATCAAAAATGGGTGGAGAGGAGCACAACCTGGCTCCTTCCATAGATGGGGAGGACCTGCAAAAGTCCCTCCAAACACAGAGAAACTACGCAAGGCGACTGCATTTGGAGTATCCTCACCCAGTAAATACCTGCTTGCACATAGCTCTCACCCTGCAGTGTGTGTCAGTAGCTCACACCCCATTTTTGTAACAAAAATCATTTTGCATTGGCCAAGGGTGAAAATGAGCGCAAGGCAGGGGGTCTGTACTGACTCCAAGCCATACGCGTCTTTGCTGAATTTCCTGGCAACGGCCATTCCCCATCTCTCCAGTTGCCCTGGGGTAGGAGCTAGACTTGAGGCTTCCAGTTTAGCAACCAGACCAGTCAGCTCCTTGGCCAAAGCTGGGCTGAATGGGGCTTCCCTGTATTGTTCTGTTGGCTGGCTGGCTGCCCTCTTCCCTCTCTTCCGCTGAGAAAACCCATGTGTGACTCCCAAAAGGGAGCTGGACCACTAGGATGTTATGAGAGGGAGCACCTTTCTCTGGTTTAGCAATACTCGGATAACATTTCAGAGCAGCTCCTCATTTCAGTGGAGAGAAGGAGAGAAGGATGGAGCAGTGAAAACAACCCTAGAATCATAGAATCATAGAAAGCTTTGGGTTGGAAGGGACCTTTAGAGGCCATCCAGTCCAACCCCCCTGCAGGGAGCAGGGACATCTTTAACCAGATCAGGTTGCTCACAGCCCCGTCCAACCTGACCTGCAATGTTTCCAGGGATGGGGCCTCCACCACCTCTCTGGGCAACCTGTGCCAGTGCTTCACCACCCTCACTGTAAAACATTTCTTCCTTCTATCCAGCCTAAATCTGCCCTCCTTTAGTTTAAACCCATCACCCCTTGTCCTGTCACCACAGGCCTTGCTAAAAAGCCTGTCCCCATCTTTCCTAGAGGCCCCCTTGAAGCACTGCAAGGCCGCACTAAGGTCTCCCCGCAGCCTTCTCTTCTCCAGGCTGAACAGCCCCAACTCTCTCAGCCTGGCCTCGTAGCAGAGGGGCTCCAGCCCTCGGAGCATTTTTGTGGCCTCCTCGGGACCCGCTCCAACAGCTCCATGTCCTTCTTGTGCTGAGGACCCCAGAGCTGGACGCAGGGCTCCGGGTGAGGTCTCAGCAGAGCGGAGCAGAGGGGCAGAATCACCTCCCTCGACCTGCTGGCCACGCTGCTGGGGATGCAGCCCAGGATAGGGTTGGCCTTCTGGGCTGCAAGCGCACACTGCTGGCTCATGTCCAGCTTTTCATCCCCCAGTACCCCCAAGTCCTTCTCCGCAGGGCTGCTCTCAATCCCCTCATCCCCCAGCCTGTATGGATATCGGGGGTTGCCCCGACCCAAGTGCAGGACCTTGCACTTGGCCTTGTTGAACCTCATGAGGTTCACACAGGCCCACGTCTCCAGCCTGTCCAGGTCCCTCTGGATGACATCGCGTCCCTCAGGCGTGTCAACTGCCCCACTCAGCTTGGTGTCATCTGCAAACTAGGGAGCTTGGCAGCAGACTTGCTGCCTCTTCAGGACTCTCTCAGATACAGCAGTAGGGAATAAATCATGTTTTCCCCAGACCCGGGCTACTTGGTGCTACCGTTTTCCTTTCATGCAGTAACGTGTCACAAATCACGTCTTTATAACTCAACCCTATATCAGGCTATGAGTACATTCCTCCATTAAGGAAACAGCCCCTTCAGGAGGGTTGTTCCAGACAAGTCCTGTGCCAGGGAAAATGCTTCTGGGGAAAGGCATTGGACAACCCTCCCCACCAGCTCCATCTTTCTCTTTGACCTCCCCAAGTGTATGCCTCCACAGACGGGTGCAGACAGATGTATATTTGCTCCACCCAAGCCCTGAGCTGGTCAGCCACAAGCCAGCTCTGGCTGAGATCTGCATGGCAATGGACAAGAGGAATGGCCTCAAGTTGCTCCAGGGGAGGTTTAGATTAGATATTAGGAAAAACTTCTTCACGGAAAGGGTTGTCAAATATTGGAAGAGGCTGCCCAGGGAAGTGGTGGAGTCCCCATCCCTGGAGGTATTTAAAAGCCGGGCAGATGAGGTGCTTAGGGACATGGTTTAGTAGTGGACAGGTACGGTTGGACTCGATGGTCTTTTCCAACCAAATGATTCTGTGATTCTGTGGCTTCATGTGCCTGAGCTCAAAGCGTCCACTAAGGAGCTTTCATGGGCACACAGTCCCCAGACAGGGTTGTCTCATGTCCTACCAGTCTCCCTCTACGTTGGCAAGCCCAAAATGAAGTCAAAGTCTGAAGATCCAGGAGGTGATGTAGCTGTCCTACAGTGCTCCCCACTATCAAATTAGAAAAAAGCCCAATAAAAGTGGATCCAGCCAATACCTCAGTCCACTTGGGCTGGCAGCAATGACTCAATAGCCAGATAGATGGCTCTGATGTTTAGTGCTGCTTTTATCCAACACAAAGAAAGCCCAGAAAGGGCAGCACAGCATGCTAGCATGGCTCACCATGTCTGATCTGGGGAATGGTCCAAAAATTGTAGCTAACATCACAAACCCAGGATAGCTAAGCCCAGGCTACCTGCCCTGGGGCAGGGGTAGGGATCCCTACCCTGTGCTGGGGGAGGGATAGGCACCTATTCAGCCACAGTGGGTTGAATCATGTTCTGGCCATGCTTTGTGCTCACAGGGAAGCTGCAGCAAGCTGAAGAGGGGTGTATCTTGGTCTGTGTGTCTGCATTAATCTTTGCCTTTGGCCTGTGTTATGTTCACAAACTGGTCCAGTGGGCAGCTGGGATGTGAGGGATGGGGCTTTGCCGACTAGTCAACACAATCACCCCCCTTTTCCCTTTAGGGTCCTGGAGAAAGCTGTAGCTTTTGCAGAATAGCAATGCTTCGGTGAAGAATTAGGTTTGGTGCCTGTGGATGAAGGAGCAAGTGATGGTGGAGCCAGTTTTGCAGTCAATTCACATAAATCAGCCTAAGGATTGCATTGGGTGCGGTCCATTCCTTCCCAGTGAGGAAGAGCGATCCGGACCTCGCCGGGCTTTTCATTGCCTCTGCAATATTATGGTTACACTCCAGCAAAGCAAAGAGGTAGATGGGAGAGGGCTGAGGCTCAAGTGCTTCCTGGAAGCAGACCACAGCCCTTTGCTCACTATGATCTGGAGAGGGGAGATAGGCTGGGAGGGGTGCAGAGAGGCTGTTCAGCAGCCCAGGGGAGGTTTTTTTGGCTGATTCAGCAATGTTACTCATGCAGACTCTTTGGCTGCCTGCTCCTGACTGGGGTTGTTTAGCAGATAAGCAGTTCCCTGATTATCAGCTGCAGAAGTGATATTTGATTTAACGAGCCAAATATTACATTTTTTCTCACAGTGGGAGGATTGTCCCTACTGGTGAGGCTTGGAAAATAGCCAAAGGGGCATAAGAAATCAGCCAGGGCATGGGCAGAGGTCATGCAAGGTAGCAGACACTCTTTTCCTGGGGTACATTCAGGTCTTCAGCCTCCACTTGCAAAGTGCCAGGTAGTGCAGGGACAATCTGACCAGTCTGGGGTGCATGCAGATGTAGGGTGAAGGACAGTGCTTTTCATCGTTTTTTCTGTTGCACTGTTTTTTCTCTCCCCAATTATCGATGGTGATGGCAAGGCAAAACAAACAGCCTTCCTTCTGGCATAGCTTCCCTTTGGCTGTGTCCTCGCTCTCCGTTCAGGTGGCTCTCACTTGCGGCAGAGCTGGAAGGATCTCTGTTCAATTTTCTCATAAATTCTGGCTTGAACCACAGTTCACATGAATTGTATCGCCAGGAGGGCAGAGGTCTGGAGGAGAACAAGTAGCCGTCATCACTAGGTAATAATGGAAATCACAGCCAATTAATCATTATTATTCATTGATTTACAGCATTTAAATTCATTATCAGTGTTTGAATATCTAAGCCCCTTTCATCTGAGGTTGCCCAAAACACTGCACTCCTACGTAATTACTGGACTCTTGTAAAATATTGAGTCTTAGCCTTGGAGGAGTTAATTGAGTGTAGAAGTGTAGGTGGAAATTGAATGTAGCAGCTGTGACTCACAGTCACTTGCTCGTATCCCTGTATTGTTTGCATTGCTTGTACTGTTTGCAGAGCTCCGATTTCGGAAAACTGGAAGCTTCAGCCAGCCTAGTAGAAATAAACAACAACCTGGAATTAACATCAGAGAAATAAATACCCTAAAGACTAACCAATACATATAAATAACAGTTACCCGACATCCCGAGTATGAAAGGTTGTGCGTGTTGGAGAGGTTGCTCTTCACAATAAGGTTAATTGATGGCATAACCAAAAAATGATGGCATAACCCACTTGGGGTTTTGGTTGTGTACCCAAAGAGAGGGCAGCAAGACTCCAGCCAGGGCACCACTGCCAAGGCAGACAGGAAATTTGAGAACCCGTTAAGGAAGCTAAAGGAGCACAAGGGGAACTACAAATTAAAACCAGACAATAGGACACTGTTCACGCAGAAGGAAAAAAAAAACAGTGCTTGATATACACAGTATTTACTTAAGATGTCTTAAGCTACTCATGCTGCTATAGCATGAAAATATATGACAAGCTGTTACGGGGACCAGGGAAGACAGATAGATATTTTTAGCCCATTTCACCTTAGGTAGAAAAATCCAGTATCAGAAGATTATCAGCCTGAACTCCAACTGCAGAAGGTAGTTTTCAGCGGGACAACCATGGTTATTGTACAGAAGGTTTTTGAACAAGACATCATATATAATTGAGTTTCACGTGGCCTTCGTTGAGCATCTTGCATATGGGTAAAATATCATCAGTTTGTGAGAGGTTACCATGGAAATGAGGAGAAATAACAGCCTCAGTCATCAGGCCTACTGACTTAACTCAACCCAACGTGCCAACATGATCCCAGAATCACGTATGTGGCTCCATCTTACCTCATTCAGCAAAATCAAGGGAAGGGTCACTGTGCATTATCCTCTCAGCTGGGACAAGAGGAAGCGGAATGGAACTTTGATCACACACCCTTGCTGACTCAAGAGGCCTCACTGCACAGACACATGGCTCTAACAAGGCTGAGGAGGTCTTATTTCTTTTTTCTAAAAAAACGCATCAGGCGGACCTGAAATCATAGTTGCACCTGGGCTGTGTGTCCTGCCAAATTTCAACATGAAAATTTGCATGAATAACCATAGAAAGCCAGCACGAAGCTGCTGACATCACCGATGACTGACAATGACACATCTGACAGCTCCTCTGATGCCACTGACGTAGGTGCTGCCATGGGGCAGCCTGGTCCAGGGGTCCAGATCCCATGCCAAGGGAAGGCACAGGAAGGCAGACACAGCATCTCAATGCCCATCTCCCACCTCTAAGCATGAATCCAGACTGCTGAGCTACCAGGCACTCTGGAAAGGAGAAAAAAGGAGAAGGAGAAGGAGAAGGAGAAGGAGAAGGAGGAGGAGGAGGAGGAGGAGGAGGAGGAGGAGAAGGAGGTTTTCTGAAGGAGAAACAGGCTTCCCTGTCCCAAATAATATTTTAAAAAATTAAAGCAAAACTTGGAGACGTACTCACATTGCAGAGCCAGAACCTATGAACATCTTAACCATGGTCATCCGATGGGGAAGAGGTTGTGATGCTGCCTGGATCCTCCATCCGGCTCAGCACAGTGAATGGCACTTACCACTGAGGACACCCCCAAAACTTTGGAGTGGGGGTCCCTTCATTAGAAGAGACTTGAAAGGATTTGAATCCTTGATCTCTATTCCAGGCACATTCTTTTTCCCTGGGATTGATATTGAGCTGTTCCTGATCTTCCATTTCATGGATGGCACGTAATCCTAGCCTTGGTTTCTGCTGAGTTTTGGTCCAAATACATAACGTTGTATAGCTCCACCCAACTGTTTTATTTAACCACTCCAACAGAAAATGGCTTGAAATTTTCATTTCAAGTTGATCCAACCTATCTGTTTAGTTTCTTGGTTGGTAACTGAACCACCAATATGTGTGATGGGTTTAATCTTCACCAACCATAGCTCCACCAGCTCTATTCCAGACACAGGCAGTCACCCTTCAGAGTAGCACACGCAGCCTTAGTCGGGCCCACAAACTGTTCATTTGCTAGTAAGCTGTCACTTATGCCTTTCATTTTCTGAAAAAAGTCACTGTAAATTTATAGCTGAAAGCAATTTTGCAGTAGTCCCGATGAAATACAAAGCAGATGCCTTCAAGAAGCAGAAACAGAGCGGAGCTGACTGACGCCTCTGTGGCGCAGACAACTTTGATCTGTATTTCAAAGACTGAATTGAAAGTGGGTCTGCACTTCCAAACTTGGTTTGTGCTTCTTTCTTAAAGGAGCTATCCAAAACATTGTATTTGGCATTTGTTTTCTTATAAACAATGTAAAAAAATCCTACTCATTGTTCCTTATAATCTCTTCCCTGCATTCGGCGTATTGCCTGTGTTTAGAAATGTTTGTTCCCGGTTTTGACTCCTAGCAGATATGTCTTCCATATTTTGCTGAATGACTTCAGGTTTATTACGTTCTGAATTTATTTATTACGTTTGGGGATTCCAGCCCCAAGATGTGACATTTTACACTTGAAATATTTCATTTACTTCTATAGCATTACTTGAGATTGGAAGGAGATCTGGGACCCACTTAAATCCAGATACAGCTTAAGTAAAACAGGTTGAGCACATCAAAAGCACTAAGAGTCAGTCTTAAAAGGATCCAGTATAAATCATTGCATCATTGCTATTGGAAAATGTGCAGGTTAGATCTCAGAGTTTCCAGAACATGTAGACAACATTCTGACACCAAGAAAGATTACAAACATGTGTTTGGGCTTCGACAGAAAATGGGAAAGTATCAAAAGAAGTTATTGGGAAAATTAGTTTGATTCTCAAAATTATACTTCCCATTACAGCAAAGCGTTGCCTGTTTCATGATGTGTTGAGCTGGGAAAAAACATCAAAAAGGAAAAAACTTCATAGATCCTTAATGAGTGCAATAACAGCAAAAGTAACGACGCACTGACACTGGTAATTAGAAACATCACTGAGCGTAATAAAATGGACTATCATCAAAGGAATCTTATATTAGAAAAATACGCAGATTACAAAGGGAGACTCTTAATGATATATAGAAATTACATAATAATGTAATGATTAACAAACAGCCATCCGATATCCTGTCTTAGACACTTAAGTAATTCCCTTATTTACGTAATGGTTGTCCTCTTATTCCTTTCCACAATATTTACTTTCCTACTTTCTTATGCACTTTGCAAAGTTAGTGACATAACTTTGAGCTTTTGGGCTGTATGTGCACCTCTGTTATTGAAAAATCTTGTAAAAAAAGGTGTAGCTTGACCTGGGAGCTCTGAAAGAATCAGAATGGACCATTTATGGCACTGGGACTGAGAAAAGAAGTACAACAATTTCTAGGAAATGCCTTCCACTTCACTATGTAGAAAATAGGTTTTTGTTGTTTTTTTTTTTTTCTCCAGTTTCATTTTTTTACCAGAACTCAGAAATGCTTTTCGAATGTAGAGAATTCAATGCACCCAAGCAGTCCCTTTAAATGCCCATTAAATGTTGTAATATGACAGTAGCAGCACTTACAATTTTGAGCATCTAGAAAATATCCCGGTGTCAACTGTAAATGACAGAAACAATCTTCTTATTGCCATCAGAGTGGAGTGCTGGATTTTTAAGATGTACTTTATCCATCGGGCCCTGATGGAAGGATAATAAGAGCAGGTGGGAGAGAAGACTGATGGTCTTCTGGTCATTTAGCTCTTCCCATTCGGTTTCAGCTTTGCAATAATTTTCATGTCATCCTTGAATCAAGTTATGCGTTTAAGGAGATCAGATTGTCACTGGCAGATATTTTTGTTATATATAGCTAGTCTCTTCCACCTAAGCTGTGCGAACTCACATTTTTCTGAAACATGGTCTTCATTTTTGTAGAGGCTACTTCATCTTCTTTTTTTTCTTCTTTTTCTTTTTTTTTTTTTTTTACCTGGCACCAGTTTGGTCTGGAATCTGAACACCTTCAAGGTCATCTCATGAAAAACTTTTTTCAGATCTGGGCTCTGAGTCCTGGCCTGATGATGGTCAGGTTCATCCCATCTCACTCCATCACACTGAAGGCTGGGCAGATAATTTGAGGTGTTGGTCTATAGCCAACAGAGAGGCAGAGGCACCCCAAGAGGAGTCACATCACCAAGAAATGATTTTACATATTTTGGGGCAGGAAGGATGTTTTTCAGAGATTCTTTTCTCTCTCCACAGCCAATAGTAGAAGAGTAACCTAAAGCAGGTACATAACTTTTCAGAAGCTGAAATAAAAAGCGTCAGATCCAACCATTAACACTTCATCAATTAGTGTAGGATTAAGCCATCTGTGTGTGTCTTTTCTTCTGAAGTCAACATGGTACCTGGTCTTTCCCTTTTTTTAGAAACAGCTCAGGCAAACACTTGCTGAGGAAGGTGCAGAAGTGCTTGATCCACCCTAGGAGACTGTGTGGGGGCACAAGTGACCTCTTCGTGACCTTCCCAACCTGTATCTCTATAAGATTGTATGGAATCGAGACCAGTTGCTGGATCAGGCTCTTTTACAATCAGTGTCTAACCCTGCCTTTTTCTCCCCACTGGCAAAAAAGGGAGCTCAGACACAAACATCTACATCACATACATCTATATTTAATCTGGTAAATCCCACCAGTGTGGTTCAAATAAAAAGCACATCTTGTGCAATTTAGTCTCAAATATTTGTAGTTTTGATAGTGCAGCTGGGTATCTCCTACTTACTAGCAAAGGAGAAAGATCTCCAAAGCTATTGCAATGCATATGATGTTTATTAGATGTAAAGCGTCTCTGATATCTGCTATTGAGTGATAATGTGCGAGGTTGAAGAGCAGCCTCACAGTTTATAACTCAGTACACTTTCTGGTTGTCTGAAGACCAGATGTTTCAGCAAGAAGATGATGAGCACTGAGTAGGCGAAAGTTTTGAGGACAGGATGACAATGTAGAACTGAAAATTGCACATTCTCCAGAACCTTATGTGACTATAAATCGCAGTGGGCTGCTTCAAACTGCATCAGGAGCGAAATTCCATGTACGTCCTCTGTCAAAATAAAAATTTATAACAGTGAGAATAGTTATGGTCTGGCTTTGAACAAGCAGGAGTTAATCAACCAGTGGGATGAAAGGAAATGTATTTGCATTTCAAGGTAGCATGAATTAAAAAAATTAACTGAAAATCACCTTCTACCATATCATTGCAATGAAGTTGAATGGATAAATGGGTGCAGCACGTAACAGTCAAAGCAATTCATACAATTAGTCTTTGGAGAAGGCAAAGATTTCTTCCCATGTGTATGGAAAAGGAGTTAAAACCCTGACTACCCATTCATCAAAATGCCAAATCAAGGATTAATACAGAGATCCTCTTCTCTCTGTATCCTCCACAGTGTTATGTGTAACGGGCCTCTCCAGCAGAGGCAGGGATGGCACAGACCAGTCTCTCCAGCAAAGGGGTGACCATTCTCACAGTTTCAGGTGGATGGTTCCTCTTGGGTTACAAATCTCAGCCTTTTCTGGGGACAGCACCCTACACGTCAACGTAGTTCAACAGAAGTATAGCCCCTATTCAACCTCATTTCTAAGTCTGATGCCATGTTAACTTTAGTCTATACTAAAAGCTGGCAACTTGACATGTATTTTTTCTAACAAGCACAAAGCCAAATGCAGTGGTAAAATTCCGGCATCAGTAAGGGCAAGGGTTTTGATTTGAATGTGGCAAAAGTTTTCCCCCATGTCTGAACTCTGGACACTTCTCCCTCACTGTGGGCATTTTTGATCCAGATGCAAAGGTCGTACCTGGAACTGTACTCAGGACTGGCTGGCTCAAGCCCTCACACGGTGCCCTCCAGCAGTGCTCATGTCCCACAGCAGCAGTAATATTGCTGGCCGATAGCAAAATGATGTGATGAGTTTTTCGTAGAGGCTGGATTTACAAACCATAGATTATTTTCCTTTAGAGACATGAAAGATATAAACAGGATCAAAGCTTCCTTCTTGCAAACATTTACATATGTGCTACGCTTCATTTATCAGAGTGGGCTAATGACATCAGACACTTGTGTACATAAAGTTAAATATGTGTATAAATACTATCGGCACGGGGGGTCGAAAAGTAAGAGAAAGCCCTTAGGCAAACAGTTATATATAATCAAGTGGGTGGTTAAGAAGTTACAGCTTGTCAGCTCGGCTCTGGTACTTGGCTTGTGCACGTTCTTCATGTGCAAGAGCAGAATTCTGCTTTGACACGAGCGGTGGAGGAGAGATTTAAGCGCGAGCATTTTGCTGCGCAGCCAACGTAGAATGAGAGCAGGAACGCGCACAGTGACGGCAGCTCAGCAGAGAGCAGCATTTTGGTAAAGGTCAACAGAGATGTGCTGCCGAACGTCTGAGGCACCCTTCTTCAAACCCACTTTTCAAAGGCCATTCCTGCAAGCGACAGGAGGGGTCAGGCAGGGGATGATGAGTGTGTTTCCATTTTAGCTCGAGGAGCTGCACAAATCTTGCTGTAAGTTTGGGGAAAGGTCCTGTAAGCCCCTTGAAGAATAAATCTTCGCTTTATCTCAACACTGTCTCTTTCAAGAAGGGGCAACACTCAAAAGATTTGCGCAGCCAAATTGCTCAAAAGCATTTACCCCAAACACAGTGATTCTTTACTAGCAGGAAAATCTGAAAGAAACGTTTTAAGATCTTCTTTATAAATCACTTTTTTGTTGCCTCTCTGCAATCCCAAAATTGAGAAATGGCATGCAAACTATCAATTCTGACTGCAGGACACGTTACTAAAATGCGTCAGCTCTCTGGGTCTACTTCATCTGGGCGGGCAGAGCCAGTTAGCTTCAGAAATGAGAGTAAGCCATGTGGATTTTTATCAGTCAGGCTATCACGCAAAGGAAGGAGGACTGTGTTACTCAGCAGTTTGTTGATACGAGAGGTGTATGTGGTGAAATAACGGCTTTCTGTGATTTCCTATAAAAGGCCTGGAAGGACATAAAACCAATAAACGAGTCTGACAGCATGCCAGGTCTGACAGTGTGCTGAATAAACCTGAGTCATGTGAATTACAATAGCTCGTTCATCAGAAACACAGGATTGTGCTGGGAGAAAGGAAACGAAATTCACTTAGCAGTTCTTGGCACCATCAGGGAGCGCACTCCAGTCCATGTCAGGATCAATCTTATAACATTTCTGTAAAAGAGCATTGCAAAGGACAGGGGATTTAAAAAGAAATATTGCTCCAAAGCGCTTGTTACGGGTCTTGGGAAGGACCTACCTTGGTCTGAACCGCACAAGAGGACGTGATTCTCTAAGCATCACATCTAATTGAACAAGAGGATGTGATGCTCTGAGCTCGGATCTGGTCTCTTGGTTTAGATTTACAATCAAGCTTGCCAGGATCAGCTCTCTGATCTGACATCCTTCCTCAAAGCTGGAAAATCGTGAATGGCTGAGCACCCTCAAAACCCCACAGAATAGAGCTCAGCACCTCAACTGCAGTTGGCTGCAGCAGCTTTGGGACACACTGGAGATCCCACAGGGTTCAGCCCCAAACCAACATCTTAACAAATTGCCAAATATAAGTGAGAACCTGCACTTTCTCATCGATCATTCTTAGAAAAAACCTTGCTTCAAGAGCTGAAAGGTTCTGGTGAGAAGGGTAAAAGTACCTGTCAAGAATGAGTTCATCAAAGTGTGTAACCTCCAGGAAGAGGTTGGTACTTTGCCGTTGAATTGAAGGGAACAGGATTTCCCCTTCCTTTAGCAGTTTCACAATGATAAAGCTCAAAATATCTTGGTTTTAACCCTGATTTCTGTTCCTCTTATTGAACAATTCGTTTCACCCTGTCTATGTTCCCAGCCTCTATATTCTTTACTAACAGAGGGTGCGAGACTTTCAGAGAAAGTCTTATTGTACGTATGAATAGTGCCTGGAGGCAAATGGTGATTTTGTTATAGAAATAGTGAACCAGTGCTTAAGCTAGTGGGTAACTTTTGCCTGTTTATCAAAACTTTGAGGGTTGGATTGTTCAGCAAGAGATTGCAGATTAAACCCCATGCCTTGAATTGCAAATGCTGCCCATGATGCTCACTGCCTATCTATTTTTACTGTTGGCCACCAAAATAAGAAACTCAAATCTAAAATGAGAATTCAAACTTACTTCAAATTGAGGCTTGTAAGCTCTTGTGCTCTGGTTTGGATAAATTACAAAGCCTCCATAACATAAAGCTGAGGTCTTATTAACCAAAATAGTCCAGCAGTTATTGTTTACAGGCTGGGACGAACGCACAGGGATTATATTCCTTTGTCTGTGACTTTGGACCAGTTATTTGTGGTCAGACCTAAAAAGGCTCCTAGAAAGCCAAGTCCCTGTTGCTTCAGAGGACTGAGGCACCTGACTCCTTTTGTGCATGTGGTCCGAAGTCCCTCTTCTCTTTACTTGTAAAATAACGACTCTCCTTAGTTCAGTGGTCTGTTGTGTTGTCATACGGAGTGACAATAATGTTTTGCTCAATACTATAGTAAAAATTGGCTGTATATTTACAAAACTTTGGGCCCCCCCTTTTTTCAGTGTTTCCTGAATTAAGTTTAGTGTATAGTATATATATAGCATATATATACTATATAGAGAGAGTATAGTTTCTTCTTGCAGAAGAAACTAACAGCAAGGCTGATATTGCATGCTTCCTCAAACACTGTAAAGCAATGACATTTTTTAGTCAGAATAAAAGCTCTTGTCCCGGATAAATATTGTTTCCCTTAAAAATAATTTTGATTAGTCCCAGCTTGGATGTATGAGAGTGAGATAATTATCTTTGGCTGATTGCAAGTGCTATTATGAGCTATCTTAATATTTGAAAAGTGACTCAGAAGCCCTGACTCTCATCTTTGAACCTTTGACACAGTTCAGAGGGTCAACGCTATCCCCTCGGCAAGCATCGCTGGGATGTACGTTGCTCGTTTCCTATGAAAGAAAGGCTGCGGATGAGTAGAGGAGCAACACAGGTCTTCCGAATCAGCAACAGGTTATCTTTCCATGAGGCCCAAAGCACCACAGCAAGTTGCATCAGACATGGAAGCATGCAATGCCTCTCTGGTGCATGGTAGTTTCCTACAGCTCGGTGTCATAACCCCGCTCCTTAAGGCTTCAGTGGCATTGGCAAAAGATCATTCACAGCTCCGGGACTGGGAACATCTCAATCCTCTGGCACTGCAACACTTTCTAATAGAAGAGGGATGAAATACAGAGTGTTCTCAGGGGCCAGGATGGGACAAGCTCCCCGCAAAGAACCCCCACAAACATTGCAACTCTCTATTCCAAGTACAACACACATTTCTGACCTACCTCCTCTAAAATAAGTACAATACACTAAAAACTCACAATAATCCTTCCAAAACAAAACAGCCCACTACATCTCCTTCTCCCCCAGAGGGAATGAGAGAACAAACACATGATACATTAGTCATAGGCTGTAAGATCAGAGGAGACCATGGTGATCGTCTTGTCTGACTTCTTGCGTAAGAGGCTATTAGGCTTCTGGCAGTTAATTCATGCTTGAAATGGAGAAAAATGTACTGTGGTGATTTGGAGAATTGCTAGCAATGGAAATTCAACCACATTCCCTGTTCCAAGCTGTTCCAATGACTTGTTACACGCCTCTATTTTAAATCTCAGTTTGTCTAGGTCTAACCTCCAGCATTTAGGTCTCATTCTACTTTTGTCTCTAAGACTGAAAATTCTCCTAAATCATCTTCTGAAGTAAGAATCTGATCGAGACACTTTTTTCCTCTAGCATTGACAGCTGCACAGTCTGAGCACCTTGTGACTTTTGCTACAAGGCAAATTTTTCAACACCTTAATTATCCTTCGTTCTCTTGCCTGAGTGTTTCCAAGCTTGGCTGTTTGGTTTGGTTTTTTTTATTTAAATAGACACTGAAAATGAGTATCTCATTCTGCAGACAGTCATTGGTGAACGGAAACAGAACAAAGCTCACAGTTCCCCCACTTATGCACTCTGAGATGCCATCAGATGATTATGTTCATCTGAGCAGCAACCTCCCAAGTTTCTTCCAGCCTTGCTGCTTTCCATAATCTTCTTCCTCTTGTAAGTGTTCCTTTCAGTTTTGATCCTGTAGATATGATTTTATGTTTTCTTATGTTATAAGTTTTCCCCTTTATCCTTTGCCAGTGTTTGTGTCATCTGTAAATAACTGATTATGATTTTTAGTGACACCAAGGCTTCGATATGATTATCAAACTGCATGCGGTCAAGAACATCTCTCCCCAAGACCTGGCGTTCACTAAGGAAATGAGTATGGGATGAGAACAGAAGCAGCAGAATATGGAAAGGCTTGCTTCTGTTCAGCTTGCTTATTTAGAATATTATCTCTGGAAACTGATGCTATTCTTCAAATGCAGACAGAGGTTCTTTGTTTATCTTTGTGTTATATGGAACATAAGTGCTGTCTGGTGTCATTACCTTTTCACAACAAATTTGCGTCAAGAGTACCTTATTTCAGTCTTGGATAGATCACCACTTGAAATATGAAGTGTTTCCTTGTTCGGGCAAAAGCCTGATGGTTTCTTCACAGTCCCCTCTTTGCACAAGGATTTTCCCTAGTCCTGTGGTTTTTCTTACCCACAGAGAAGGCACTCAGTTCGGCTCTTCTGCTGGCTGTGCAGAGGTGTGGGAGACAATACAGTGCTGCTCCTTCATCCCCTGCTGATTCTGGATCTCTCCTCAGCTAGACAGGATTTTATGAGCTGTTCAAGTTGGGCATGAGCCTGAGGTTGCCTAAACCAGACTTGTCATCTGGGAAGTGGAAGAGGATGTTCACCAAGGGTGCATGTTCCCAGGGGCACAGGCACCGTGGGATGCTACTGCAGGCTCTCGAGCAAAATGCTCAGGCCACAGACCCCACAGCCCCACTGATAACCTTGGTCCACACTGCCCCACGTGGGGACACAACTTTAGCACCCCACAGCAGTGGGAGGAGGCAGCCTTTTTGACGCACACCCCCCTCCCCCGGGGTCTTGGCCACTTAGTAGCAGAAGTCAGACCTTCTCCAAGTCCCTGAAGCATTTAGGTGACTACTAAGGTCCCAGATCCACCTCACTCCCCTTTCAACCATCAACCACGCCAGCGGCTGTTAGCTCCACCCAAAGCAAAACAGGGGCCTCTCCTTCTGCTATGGGACCTGACTCAGTCCATTCCAGGCACATGGCTTTATCATCACGCAGTCTTCTTTAACGAGTTTATCAAGTTCAGCTGGCGCAAAGCAAGCCATTAACACTTACAGCATTGATTAGAAGCAAAAGAAAAAAAAAATAAGGAGCCTGTCAAATACAGGAGCCTCATATTCCTCACAATCTCATTTCCAGCAAATGTTGTCCACAGATCTTTCTCCAAGTTATTACAAACAACACCATTTTCTTTGATCCCAAACCACTAGAGATTTTGATATGAGTTGGCTTACCACAAAGCCCTCTTACACACACATAGCTTTGACCTCAAAACCAACCCACTGGTTTGGTCATTGAAGAGACAATTAACATCAATCCCTTCAAGTAGACAATCACATGGGAATGTCCCAAAACAAAGACTTTCACACTCTGAGTCTGGGGTCTGACCCAGCAATGAAGCAGAACAGAACCCAGATTACCAGCCTCCCTGAAATACACTTTAAAAAAAAAAAAAAAAAAGCTTAATTTGAGAACAATGTCACAGCTTTCAAAAAAGGACAAACTTTGCTAAAAAAAATCAGCTCCAAGTGCAAATAGTGGCATGCTGCTCTTTGCATTCCTCAGTGGCTATAAATTAGTTAATTGAGGATCTGGTACACATGTGTATGCATATAAATAATGCAGGCAGATAGCTGAGTTCTGATAAAACTTAAAGGCAGTTCCTAGCTGAAAAAAAATTTGCAGGGAGCTTGAATGGTGGCCCTGAGGGTCTAGTATGTGAATTGCTTCTGTAAGCCAAAGTGGAGGCAGTGTTTTTGCATTTGGAAACCAGATGGTTGTAGAACTTGATTCAGAATATTTAATTATTTTTGGCTTTAATCCTGATTTTCCTCATTACAAGGAGAGACATCTAAGAAACATGCAGGTCAAATTTTACTCTCATTTATACCATTTCAAGCCCAAGAGGCCAGCAGGACCCTCCAGAAGCTCCTCCATGGGCTTGCCAGGAATCAGCATGTTGAGCATAACTGACCCGTACAGCCCAGACCCATCTGACTCATCTGCCTTTTCAGTTCCTTGAAATCCCAGATGCTGCACCTAATGCCAAGAGGAAGCCCATTGTGTAGTGCTCTTCCTTAGATCTACTTGTCTTTGCTGTCACAGCTTGTTCTCCTCTGTTCCTTATAGAACGGTAGGTTCCTGTGGAAGTTATACTTGGAAAACACCCACTGTTAAGACCATGGACTTCCCTGGCAATGCCAGGAATTGAGGTTTCTACAGGATTTCACCTTTGAATCATTGCCCTATTTTTTGTGAATGTTTTATTAACTATGTTAAGCAATGGTTGAAAGTGCAACTGGGCCACCTCTACTTTGCTTGGAAGAATGTGCCTCTGCCTACTCGTCCAAGAGCACTGGTCTAATGGGCTGCAGAAATCTGCTTATGGTCTGGTGATGCTTGCTGCCCAGATATGACTTCTTTCTCAGTCACACTAGTAAAATTGAGTTTGATTCACAGGTTATAAGACCAGAGTGGATCAGATTGAATTTTCAGCCTGATCGCCTGTATAATGCAGGGAACGGGCTCCTTTGGAAGAGTTCCTATTTGCACAAAAGTGTATTTGTAAGAAAAACAGTCAATTTTGACTTAAACATGGCTCTGATTAAACATGTTACAATAGCCACATTTTTTCCTGCATGTTGTTAATACTGTGTATGTTAATTAGTGCTATCGCTGATTAAAAAAAAAAAAAAAAGGGCTAATAAGGAATGCTCAGATCTAAGATTACAATTTACGGTTTGTTCCTTCTGGGGAAAAACATGCCGCTAGCTGATGATCAGGGCCAAAATGTTTATCCGGTTTGAAACACTAGAGAATTCAAGAATTTCAGAAGCAAGGACACACTGGTCCATGTCATCCTTGAGTTTGTGGTGACCTTCCTCCAGGACTGGGAGCAAGGAGCAGAAAGGGGTTAAAAATTCCACTTTCTTGATTTATGAACTCGATTCCCAACATAAAATGCTTGGCTTGCACCTTAGCAGCTATTCACAGAAATATTGCATATCCCATACATTTGTCAGTCCTAGTGGTCATTCCTAGGTCAATGTGAGCCAACCAGTGTGTTTTGAAGTCAGCAGGGTAGAGGAATTGGGAGGGCTTTGTTCTGTTTTCATTAGCTTCAAACATTTCCTTAGTACTTTATATCATCTATTTAATCTGGAGGCGAATACGCTGTAATTCTAACTGCCATGAAAGGGTAGGGGGAGGATATTCCCTTAAAAGGCTGGAGAACCCAGGAACAGTGCTGGCAGAAAACGCTGCTGTGTTGCTGTGTCAGAAGAGCCTGAGGGGGTCTGATGCCCTTGGTCAAAGCAAAGATTGAGTCTCCATTCTCACATCCAGACTAAACCACTGGACAGTCCTGGGCAGGGCTGTTGTGGTACTGCCACTGTCATTCCCTTCATCCCCTGCCCCAAATCTTGCTGCTGAAACTATCTGTCAAATTCTGCCAAAATTTAGGGTGAGTTTGGAGAGGAACAAAATAATTTTGTCCAGTGTTTAAAATTATTGATAATATTAGTTTCCCAGCTTCAGTGCTTGTGGTGCATAATAAGAACTCCACCCATGGTTTTCCAGCAGGACCCGAACTCAGGACTCAGACTCTGGTTTCCAGTATTTGGTCTAAGGGACAGCTCTCTTACAGAGCACCAAGAACCACATTTAGCCTTGAACGGCCTTTCAGCAGTTGATATAACGTACACTATTATATTTGCTGGTCATAATATCTCCTCTCACTCCACAATATGCTTATTTATTTGTCTCATCTTTCTGTTATATCATTTGTAATCTCGTTGAGAGAAAGACCGCCACTGCTTACATCTTCCTACGGCACCTAGTGTAGCAGGATCCAATTTCAGTTACATCTATACAATGCGGTGGCCAACGCTATTGCAGCTCTGCCAGCAGGTTACACGCACACGCATGCACGCATCAAAGGGAACATGACCTTCTGTCCTCTCTGCCATTTAAAGACTGAAAAAAAAATCAGGAACAACATATGCGGGGGAGAAATTCAGAGCATGGAGACTGCACGCGAAGAGTTTACATTAAAGCCTACAAATATTGTTTAAAAGAAAAATCATAGTTGGGGGAGTTTTTATCTCTGCTTTGAACTGCGGAGCCAACGGTATTTCCCCTTCACGTTCCATATTCTCTGGGGATTATTGGGATTTTCTGCCAGACTTGAGACTATCTCAGCTTCATTTCCCAAAGACCAAATATTTTATGTGAATTGCGGTTACCCAACAATGCTGCTCTGAAAGCTCCTTTGGAAGAAAAAAGAAAGGAATTGTCTCTTCGCCAGACAAGTTCCTGCTCTTATCTGTTGGAGATCATTAGCTTGGAAGCACTTCACCTGCTCGATCTCTGCCAGGGAACATCCCAGCAGGCATTTTGAAGGCAAAATTCCCAGCAGAGGACTATTGCTGTGAGAGTTAAAAAAAGCACTGTTGCATTTATTGCTACTATCACATCCTGCTCTTGTTTCAGTTTTGATTTGCTTCTAAAATTTCTCATTTCACTGGGAACTTCCTTTTAACATCCTGGAAGATTGTTACCCTGTTAGGTCTCAAGAAATTGAAAAAGGAAGCTTTCAAAGTTTTAATGCTAAATTCCACCAAAAGGCTAAGTATCTATTTGATACTTCTGGCACCAGTGTAACACCCAAAACCTTCAATTAGCTGCTCGCTAACCCTAAAGGTCCCTAAAAACCCATTTGTCTGTGTTCCCAGTAGCAGCACTCCATAGTGGTCTATGATAGTCATTTGGTGGTATGAAAAGGACTGCCTAAGTCTTGGCATCAGCCTTTCAATATCCAGCTTACTCCTAAAATCCAATGGAGCTCATAAACCAGATGTTTCTCTGTCTCCTCTTCAGGGTCTGGTCTGGTAAAGACACCCAGATGTTGCCCTGCCCCACAAGACAACAGTGGGGAAATGTGGTGCTGGGGTATCCTTTAGCATGCTGAAGGGCACTCTTATTTTGGGGAAGGAGCTTTGTCACCTGAGGGAGAGGAGAGACTTGGATCCAGCATGTCATGTCTTCCATGAATACTTTAAGACCAGCTCGAGTCAAAAGCGAGAAGCTTTATTCCTTCAACTTATTGTATGAGAAAAGATTTAGGTAGCACAAGAAGAAAGATGATGAATCCTGAGAAGTGCCTTCCATCAGGTCAGCACTGGGTGAACTGGTCCTCTTCAGAGCCTGACGATAAAGCCCTGCCCTCCCATTACCTTTTCTGTTTGCTATCTTAGGTAGCTCTCTGCTCAGCAGCATAAACGTTGTCCTCGGTGCACAACATCTTATGGTAAATCCAAATCCAGCATGAGCTGCCCAGGAGAGGCTAGGCACCTAAAACACCATTGCGCTGAGCAATCCTCCTTGTAAATCTGACCCTGGTGAAGACTACTTACTGATGTTATTAAAATAGCACCCAGAAAATAGTTCCCTCGGGGTAGGCGTTGTAAAATAAACTGAAAACAAGTCCCAGAAGTCTTTTCCCAAAGTGATTACAGCTTAATGAGACAACAAGTGAAGGCAAGAAGCAGGTTTCCCAAGGCTGGCAAACAGATGAAAAAGGCAGGGAGAGGGACCCTGGCTCCCAGCTGCCAGGTCGGGGCTCTCTTCCATGTTTTATTATGATTATCTGGCATGATTCAGCATCTTATCTGATAACGCACAGCTCATTTAATCCTCACTCTGGGCATCATAAAAATGCATCCAGTTTCCCGAAAGCCAGGCTGACGTTTTCTTTTGACCCTCATCCCATTTGTGTTATTTCCTCCCAGCAAAGCTCAGTAAATAATCCCTCACTTCCTTTTATGTTCACAGCCTTCACATCTCAGCTGACTCCTATCCTGTGATCCTCCTCAGTCATCTCCATGCCAAGCTTTACGTATCAACCTCTTTAATCCTTTGTCACACGTCTCTAGCTATCCAGGAATATGGTTCCCAGAAATGAATGACATGCTTACGTGCAGACCTACCACAGCTGTGGAGCACACCCATATCTGCGGCTTGGGAAAGGGGTGCGAGTAAAAAATCATAGAATCATAGAATCATTTGGTTGGAAAAGACCTTTGAGATCATCGAGTCCAACCATACCTGTCCATTACTAAACCGTGTCCCTAAGCACCTCGTCTGCCCGGCTTTTAAATACCTCCAGGGATGGGGACTCCACCACTTCCCTGGGCAGCCTCTTCCAATGCTTGACAAGCCTCTCCGTGAAGAAGTTTTCCCTAATATCCAATCTAAACCTCCCCTGGCACAACTTGAGGCCGTTCCCTCTCATCCTATCACTTGTTACTTGGGAGAAGAGACCAACCCCCACCTCACTACACCCTCCTTTCAGGCAGTTGTAGAGGGCGATGAGGTCTCCCCTCAGCCTCCTCTTCTCCAGGCTGAACAACCCCAGGGCCCTCAGCCGCTCTGCTTAAACCATCTTCATCCAGCTCCCCCTGGACCACATGAAGCATTCACATCTTTCAGAGGCTGGAACAGACCAAGGTCTTTTGGATAAACTTTCCTTAAAGTTCCAAGCTGATTTTAGGGCTATTGCATAACAGTAGTGGCATGAACGTTGTACCTCTGCCTTCAGGTAGGGTAGTTGTAATTAAAGGTGGTGGTTGTAATTGCTTAAAACAAAACATGTCCTTTAGCTAGAGTAGACAAGGAATGGGAGGACGAACGGGCGACCACTACATGGTCCTCAAAGAGAGGAGAGGACGTCACTTATGCCTGAACTAATGCATTTGAACTTTGCATTGAATGTGAATTGAATTTTTCATAGAGGCAGAAAGAGTGAGATTCAGCTGACCTAACGCAGATATCTGAGTTATCAGCTGAGCTGATGATATCCATATAAAGAGAAATATGCAGTGATATGGTGAAAACCACCTTTTCCTCAAGAAGAGATGTAAAATAAGGCAGATGAGTCTCCAAAGTGCCTACATCTCTCCATTGACTATAAAACGAACCTGGGTAACCAGAACTCCTGGGGATGCCTCCACTACATACACATCAAAAGTAGGGGAGATGAATCATAGAATCACAGAATCATTTGGTTGGAAAAGATCTTTGAGATCATCGAGTCCAACCGTACCTGTCCACTACTAAACCATGGCCCTAAGCACCTCGTCTGCCCGGCTTTTAAATCCCTCCAGGCATGGGGACTCCACCACTTCCCTGGGCAGCCTGTTCCAGTGCTTGACAACCCTCTCCATGAAGAATTTTTTCCTAATATCCAATCTAAACCTCCCCTGGCACAACTTGAGGCCGTTTCCTCTCATCCTATCGCTTGTTCCTTGGGAGAAGAGACCAAACCCCACCTCACTACACCCTCCTCTCAGGCAGTTGTAGAGGGCGATGAGGTCTCCCCTCAGCCTCCTCTTCTCCAGGCTGAACAACCCCAGGTCCCTCAGCCGCTCCTCACAGCACTTGTGCTCCAGACCCTTCCCCAGCTTCGTTGCCCTTCTCTGGACACGCTCCAGCACCTCCATGTCCTTCTTGTACTGAGGGGCCCAAAATCTCACCTGGAATGCTGCAGCAACATCAAAAAAGCTAACTAGGCAGAGGTCTGTTTGTGAAGAGCAGTGTGACAGCAATTGGTAACCAGACAGCAGAATGCTAACCTTAAACCAGAGCTGTAAATATGCTCTTAAGTTAAAACCCAGCTTTTGGTTCACTTTGACCGGCAAGGTCTTGTTACTGGATATTGGAGGATTATGAGAGTGAGTTTGGGAATCCTGAAAGGAACGGTAACATTTATTCACTTAAAAATTATCACTGAAACTGTATTTTGGAGCTGTCATCCTCCTATTTAAGTTTTGTGCAATTAGGGAGCTTAAATGATACCATATGAGCTATATGTTAAAAAAAAAAAGACAAAAACAAAAACCAAAACCAGAAGCAGAGGCCAGTACAGACCTGAATGAACAGTACAAAAACAACCCAGCATCCAGCAGCAGCTCCCAGCTGAGAGGTCAAAGAAGTTATGAACAGGGTTATGAGACTGGTGGAAATTCAATTATTTTTGAACTGAGGACATCAGGCTGATTAAAATGGAGTTAAATTTCAGAACTGGAGCCACAAGAGGAGAAATTGGGAACTCTTGCCATAGAAGGAAAAATTTTCAGTGAAACTCTTTTCTAACAAATAATAATGGAGGCTCAGAAATTTCAACTGATTAAGGAACAATATTTCAACGAACCAAGGATTAATTTGTAACAGCTATGTTTGATGTTAGTACATAGTTCCTATTAGAAATAGCTAAATTGTCTTTTGGCAACACTTTGATAGAAGCCTCCGTATTTTCTACAACTCTGGATGAGTTAAATTAGAGCCTTCCTAAGAGTCAGACAGTGAACATCTGGTTCGCATCACTGAGATCTAAAGTGTGTGTTTGCATGTGTGCAAAATAACTTCATTACTAACCTCCCCTTTTGCTGCTTGTCTTCTCTCTCTGCTTTGAGACCAGAAGGAAAAAAAAAAGGGGGAAAAAACCAAAATCACATGCCCTGTGATCTCAACACTTCACTGAGAACAAGACCTCAGTTTCTCACAGGTTCCCTCCGAAAAAACATCATTACAGAATCGGCAAGGAGGAAAAATGAGATAGACATGAAATTAGTCATAGCTGTACATTTTCCATCCCCAGAAGATGTCAAGTTTGGATTGTATTTTCCAGCTGAAGATTTGTTTCAGAGGGTTAAAAAATCTTATCTGAACTAAGACTGTCCCTTTCTCCCAGACTCCAGCTGTATCCAGCTAAGTTGGTCTCAGAGGTCCCCAGGCTGGCTGGGCTGTTTTCTAGTAGACGCCCCTTTGCTTCAGATGTTTATCTGCTTTATCAGGAGGAGAGTCTGTGAACTTAGCACTTGGAAGAAAAAGCTTTCAAGTTGCAGAAAGTTTGAAAAAAATGTCCAGACGTGGCTGACAATAAAAATGAGGAGGGGGAAATCAAATCAGAAGACAGAATTGGAAATAAAACACTGGCAAGGAGATGTTGCTGGTCGCACATATGGCACTTCTATATACATGTATATCACATGTACTTTATATCTCTGATTCTGAATTCACTCCATATATATAAAGTTGGACAAATCACAACTGTCCTGCAGGCAAAGTCTTCAGGTCAACCACCACCACCATCACAATCACCTTCTTCAGGGTTTCTCTCTGTAGGTATGATGTTTGTGTTGCAGCGGTGCTGGTGATGGTTTAACCTTTCCTGATCGTCTGCCCTGGAACCGGACCCTTTCCCCAGGTGGCTGAATTGAAAACACCATCTTCATAACAGAGTATTCAACTCAGCCAAGAGAGAAAACCTCACATAAAAAGAGGAATGGGACGCAAAATCCAAATGTCCTGACACCACTTATTATCCCATTTATTATGCTCTGAGGAACTAACTGAAGAAAATTGAGCATTTATGAAAAATGACCTGTGTGTTGCTTTTCTCTCTGTTTTGGCTGCTCCACATTGGGTCAGGTCTAGCTCAAGGTTTGGGACACCAGGAGGACTGAGACCTGCTCTCCAGGTGTGAGCTGATGACCATGGATGCGTGTAAAAGATGTCATAATTTCTCATGCAGAACCTATGGTCTTTCCTTTAACCCCAGACCTGCCTCTCCACCTCTTTGGGCCAAGGATTTCAAATGGGCAATCAAGCTGCCTCTGATGGGGAGTGCCCAGTCTCAAGCATGATAAACCCTCCTTTGAAGGTGACAGCTAGGCTCTTCCTCTGGACAATATCTCTGTCCGAGTGCCTAAAGCCTGTGGCATCTGAAATAAGCATTTCCTACCAGGTCTTTCACACACTCTTGGGACCATCTTCCAGCCGCATGAATAAAGCAATCTCACCATCTGCCTGCTCGGAGGTCAGTGCCATTTGGATAACTGCATTGGAGAAGAAAGGCCGTTTGTAAGGACAACCCTGAAGTAGCACTTTGTTTTTCAATAGTGTATATTCGTCATTGATTTCTTTGCCAGTAGTAGTACATATAATCCAGCAGATCAACAGCTCTGCTTTGGCTTTCAGTTCTGTGGAGATACATATGTTTCCAATTCATCTGCCCCAAATATTAGAATATTTTTCTGAATATGTGTCCTGGTATGCATAATTATCAGTCTTGCTTCTCCTACCACACCCATGGGGTGATCAGCTAACCCCATGAGAAAATACAGCAGAAGAGAAAAGGGGGAAAAAATCTGTAGTTTCCGAGCAAGGGGATATCTTTCTCCTAATGGAGTCCCACTGAAGCCTAAAAAAGTAAGACCCTTCACTGGCCTGGAGACCAAGATAATGAAAAATAATGTGTCAAAAATGATACCCTACTTTGCCATCTCTTCTGACCTGGACAATGGCAACAACAAGGATTTTTTTAGATGAGAAGCTATCAGATAATGGCAACAACAAGGATTTTTTGAGATGAGAAGCTATCAGATAATTAGGCATCTGCTAATTGCTGGGACTGAGTACCACTGCCATCCTGCTCAGCCACCCAGCCGCTCTCTCTCTGCTTACTCAGCTCCTGGTGCAATGAGATAAACAAAGCAGAACTGGGACTTGAACAACCAACAAAAGTAATGGTATTAACTGGGCAATAAACAGATGACTTGTACCAGATCCGCCCAGGTGAGCAACACAAGCCTTTGACATGACCAGCAGTCAGATTCGGAAACAAATGTGGTACCTTAGTGTCTTCCCAGTCCAAGACCCAAGAGGTATTTCCCCCCCCGCCAAAATATTCCTTCAAAGCAAAGGTTGGAGGAAACCTCTGTCCTTGTGGATGATAGATTAAGGACCTGACAGAGCTTTCCGTAGCGTGGGTGAGGGCCTGTTCCTGGCAGTTTTGTTGTTGTCACGGTTGTGTGGTTTTGCTTCGTGAAATAAACCTGGTCTTTCCTCCACAGCATCAGCGTCTGATGGCATTTATCTGCAGTTGCTTACATTAAACCGACAGCTCGCTCTACACGCCTCTTCAAGACAAAAATGTGGAGGGAGTAAACGATCTTCACTGATTTAAAACTATTTTCTGTTGACCAGCCTAACCTTTCTGGCTCCGTTAATTGAGTATTATTCATTTCTCCTTTAACTCAGCTTGAATCCTAGGAATTTCTACAGGCTTCACTGCTGGAGACATTTTAGCTAAGAATTACTACACTTTTTCTGTGCCCCTACGTGAGGTCAAACTTGCTCAGAGAAATGCAGGCAGAGGATGCAGTTATTTTGAAGTTGTCTCATTCAGCCCCGTGGGCTTTTGGATAAGAAATCCCTTGTGATAAAATTTATCAAACTCTCAGGGTCCACAATTTTCCAGGCAACAAGAAGCTACGTTTGGGTTCGCAGCTACCCCGTCTGCTCAAATAACAGTGATGTGATTTTGACAGTCATGGTCATAACAAATATCTGGGAGAGCTTTTTGAATTTTTAGCATGCGGTTTTTTTCAGGGCACAGTTCCTTGCAGTTTTGTGAGGAGGGGAATCTTTACTCTGGGTTAATCCTCCAGGCGCCTAACAATATTGTGAGACCTTTAGGATCCGGTTGAACACGCATTCCCTTTGACAATCACTGTGAGGGGAAAAAGTCACATATTTTTCCAGTATTGAGCCTATCTAATAAGGCTTGCTGCTGTTGCTATTTTAACGATGTGTGTCCCACCTATTCCACTACCTGCATGCCCTTGCACGGCAACTTGTGATGCTGAAATAGGTCTGTTGGTCTCGGTTTGGACTACCTTCAAATTTCTGACCATTATTGTTGTTTTGGTTTAGGGGGCAATTTTCTTTTCCAAAAAAACAAACGGATGTAATAACTACCATCAAGATTTGTGTTGGTACAAAAGTGCTGTATGCCACATCAGATCGTCTCCTTTCACTTGCGGTAAATATGTTGTCCTAAAATAAACCTGAGTGCTCCTCTAGCTCTGCCATTTCATTACCACCACAGCAGCTCCGTTTATGCGTACGGTGAAGTCTCAGGTAGAAAAACATCACACTAAATAACAAGTAACTCCAAATTTCTAAACAAAGATGATGTAAAGGAGATAGCTCATATCCCTCCGGAGTTTTGCAGGATCAGACTCCTGGCATGACAGCGCACAGAGGGGGTAACGTAGAGCACTTTGGCCCACAGGCAAAATTCTTGTTAATCCAAATGTTTCCCCAAAGGACTGAGTAGGTCTCTAGGAAACAAACATCAAGAAACCAGACAGACCACATCACCTTTTACTCATTTCTCCCAAGAACTCACCCTGGTGTGTACACGCTTGCAAAAGCCCTTTCACTTTTCAGCTGCGGCTGACAGAGCTACCAACGGTTTCTCCATTTCTATCACAGACATGACACTGTTCAGTCCCATTGCTGAACATCTGGGTGCAATCACAAATGTATCCTCCAAGGAGTGCAGATCATGAATCAGCAGGCTGCTTGACAAGAAGTCAAGAAGTCCAGCCCACCAAAACTGCCAGGTCTAGAGCATGATCCACCAATATGTTATCTTCTTTGATTCTTTTTCTCCAATTAATCTTTGTTTCTATCATCCAGTTTTCGTCTCTATGGACATGACATTAAAACATGGCTTGTTATTTTCTGCCAGGGTTAAATAATTATTTCCTTTCTTACGCTTGGCGAGTCCAACAGTGCAGGCTAACCACACCAGGATGAGTTTATTGAAGCCTAATGCAAGAAATCATAAGAATTTGAAGTATCTAGGAACAAAGCTTATTAACAAGTGTGTGAGAAAGGAGGCTCTGGTAGTATGAGCACAGGTTTAGCTCCCATGAGGCTCCCATGTGAGTGTTTCTCTTCTCCTGGGGCACAGCAATCAGCCTCCCTTGCCACGCTGTCCTAATAGGATGCAAGGCCTTCTCTATGCCACACTTGTGATGGGAGGGTGACCATGTGAGTCATCAGAAGGGGAAGAGATGAGGTGATGACAGACTCTATGCTGGTATGTAGGAAAATAACCACTAAACCATGTGTATATTTTGTGCCATCATAGCTATGAATATGAACAGATGTCCTCGGACACCAAGTCTCAGAACATCTATCTGGGGGTGTATCAATGCACTCCTAAATAAATGCTTACTGCATACTCTACCGAACAGAAGTATGTCGGAGACAGGCTTGAGCCCTCAATTCTGGCTTGTCCGCCCTTGTTCGCTGTTCCTTAGCTCCCTGGCTCTGTTCAGACCTGAGCTCAATCCAGGAGAACAAGTCATGCAGTCCTCCAACACTGGTTCAGCAAGCATTGCACTTTCAAATGCCCCTCAATGCTCCGATCCACAACCCAGGGCATTGAACACCTTTGTGGCTTCATCTCATCACCGCACCATGCTGGTGGGATTAGCACTGCCTATGTTACTTCAGATACTTTGAATAGAAACACACATAGAATCACAGAATCATACAATGGTTTGGGTTGGAAGGGACCTTAAAGATCATCTAATTCCAACCCCCCTGCCATGGGCAGGGATACCTTCCACTAGGTCAGGTTGCTCAGAGCCTCATCCAATCTGGCCTTGAACACTTCCAGGGATGGGGCATCCACAACTTCTCTGGGCAACCTGTTGTAGTGTCTCACCACCCTCACAGTAAACAATTTCTTCCTAATATCTAATCTAAATCTACCTTCTTTCAGTTTAAAACCATTACCCCTTGTCCTATCACTACAATCTCTGATAAAGAGTCCTTCCTCATCTTTCCTATAGGCCCCCTTTAAGTACTGGAAGGCCGCAATAAGGTTTCCCCGCAGACTTCTCTTCTCCAGGCTGAAAAACCCCAACTCTCTCAGCCTGTCCTCATAGCAGAGGGGCTCCAGCCCCCTGATTATCTTCGTGGTCCTCCTCTGGACCTACTCCAACAGGTCCATGTATCTTTCTTATGCTGGGGGCCCCAGAGCTGGACGCAGTGCTCCAGGTGGGGTCTCAGAAGAGCGGAGTAGAAGGGCAGAATCACCTCCCTTGACCTGCTGGCCACGCTTCTTTTGATGCAGCCCAGGATGCAATTGGCTTTTGGGGCTCATTAGGTCTTGGAGCCACAAAGTCCAGAGCAGAGTGAAGGTTGTGTAAATTCAAGGCAAAATGTTGACTCTAGAGAATGATAACCATAAGCGATGAATATCAGCCTTAGACCAGGACTCAGTCACTGTCTCTTTGGCTTAGTGCCGTAGAAAGTATACACTTTCTATTAATTACAAAAGGGAGCCTACAGTGACGTGCTTGTAACGTGAAAAGCACAGCTCATTGCCTATATTTAGGCAGGATGAATCCAGACCCTTCTAAAATGTTTACAGTGCCTTTTATTTGTGGCTTGAACCGGAAGATAGCAATTATACATATCCCAGATGGAGAAAGA
Source organism: Balaeniceps rex (assembly GCA_013401315.1). NCBI lineage: Eukaryota > Metazoa > Chordata > Aves > Pelecaniformes > Balaenicipitidae > Balaeniceps > Balaeniceps rex. The sequence goes on along the minus strand of VYZW01031633.1, from coordinate 21,411 downwards.
TGTTTAAAGGGAGGCTTGGTTATACCAGGAACCCTGTTGCTTGCTTCTTCTGTTTGGCTGTTTGTTCATTTCTCCTACAGAAGGAGCAGGAAATCTTTAGGGACTGGCTTTCCCTCCTCCGCTGTTTCCAAGAAACTGCATCTCTTTGATCTTTTTTGGTCTTGCAAAACCTGGGCCTGCCCTTGCTCCGACCAAAGCAAGTGGCAACCTCACAGGATCAGATCCTTATCTAGGTGTAAACTGGCACAACCTCTGCACGTCAAAGAAATTCCCCTGATTTACACCTCCTGCCAGACCACAATTCTTAAGGTCTTCGTGGGAGGCGGGACCCCATGCCGCCAACCTCGGTCAGTAAATTACTTAATTAAAACCAGTCATTAAATAATCTTTAGTCTAATGTTTATTTCTCCAGGCTGATCTGTTTACACTGCTTGTTGCTGCTCTGCATCGTGCCAGAGTGACAGGAGGCTACAGCAAAGCTGTTCCTGTAACGTGGTGGATTTCAGTGCCCGTGCTGCAGCTGGGAGTCTTGGCTGTCTTCGCTTTCAAGAAAAAGTGCAATCTAATGAGTGGATGGGGAGAGGGAAGCCAAAAAACACTGCAAAACATAAAGGTTGAAATCTCTGGTGAGCACTCTTCTCTTCTGCTCTCCTCCCTCCTTCCCAATGAGCAAGTTTTACCTTGAATCTAGGATTCAAAGCAAAAGAAGCCCACAGTCTCCTCCAGAGTGAGGTTATGCAGGTGATTCCTGTTGTCAAACAAAGCCTGGGCTCACGCTACAGCTTTTCCCTCAGCTGGAGCCCTTATTGGGACTTCCTCTGAGCAGCCCATTTTCATGACACTGCCTTGAAGCCCCCTGGATGACATTGACTGTTGGGTTTCTAAAGAAGGGTCTGGCAAACAGACTCTTCTTATTGCAGATAGATGCCAACTCACAGGGCCACACTGTCCTAGGAAACAGCCCCAAACCCAGTGATGACAATGCTGCGTTGCTCACTCACAGCAAAGAGAGGGCATTCCCACCCCAGAGTTTGGAGGGGCAGTGCTGTGAGGTCCTTTGAGAGCTTTTCCAGGGCTTCTAGCATGAATTTTGGGGTCTCAGATTCTCAGGCAACTCCATTTCTGAGCTCTCCAGGAGCAATGACTTCCAGAGGACTCCTTCCTATGACCACTGACCTTAATTGCCTAGGATCGGGGCCAGGTCTTCCAGAGCATCTCTTCCAAAGCTTAGCGCTCTGCCTGCAATTTACTGTCCCAGGAGCAGCCCCACAGCTCTCTGTGCCCTTCTTCACCTCTGAAGAGGGTAATGGCAGGAGGATGGTCTTCTTAGCATCTTTTTTCCCCCAAAACTATGTTTATGATGTTAAATCCCAACTCCTCCCACGAAGGCATCCCTCCAACCTCCTTATTACACATTGGAGGAGAAAGGCTTGGTTCATCCTCCCCTGTATGGACAACTCCCTGTCAATTCATAAGAAAGAATGGGATTATTGATATGTGCTTTTAGATAAATTTTAGGAGAGCCACTTAAAGATGCAGTCTGTGATGTAGTTCTGCCAGGGATGGGTTCTCAAATGTTGAAGCTATTCTTTCAGGAAGGTCATGCTGTCATAACAAACAATTCACCAAAATAGAAACAATACCCTGGGAATCTGAACGTCAGAGTGGAAAGTCAGCTTCCTGGCACATATTTCTGAAGTGCTTTGAAGATGTGAAGAACAACTCTGCTGTTAAGAAGCATTTATCTGTCTTTTTTGTACTATGATGTTGATGAGCTTAATTTTTTTTCGGTGTGTAATATGACAGAGGTGACATCTTCTCCACACTTGGGGATTAAAAAAAGTAACAAAACCCGAGAAAAACTCTGTGATATCTCTGCTATCAACAGAAATATAAACAGTGCTGATTTATGTATAGATTTTTCCATGGCTCTCACCACTGTGGCATCTGAACGACTTTACAAACATTTAACAGCTACAATAATTTTGTGGAACAGTGAAGTATTGTTGTTTATATTTTGCCCAGAGGGAATTGAAGCACAGAATTAATTAAACAATGCAAAGTGAAACAGGAGATTAGATAATGAATGCTGATCTCTCGAATCCCAGTTTACTGTTTTTTCTATAAGATGATGCCTGTTAGCTAAGAAAAAAAAAAGAAGATAAGGTCTTTATGCAGAAGCCATTTAGTGCAATCCTTTGGCCTGAGTTGTACAACCCAGATAAGATTATCTCAGAGGTCCTGGCTAGCCCCAAAGCCTTGGAAATTATTAACTTTCTCTAATTCCTTTGTATTTGGGTGTAAGCCATTTTGTCTATGTATAATCCCCCAAAAGAAGGCTTTTGTGGGTCATGAGTGGGTGTTTGGGTCTATCCCATGTCTCAGCTGCGTTGTGTTCCCGTCAGCTGGGCAGGAGAGAGACCCTACTAATGCTCATCTGAGAACCCACATGGGGGGAGAGAATGAGAGAGAGAGAGACTTTATAAATGACCCCACAGCAAGAAAAATATAAATTAGAGCTCACAGGTTTTTTAGGCACCAAAGGCAAACAACCAAGAGCCACAGCTCAGTAAGAAACTGGGCTTTATCATTTCTGGTGTTCGCAGGACTCCTGCGGTTGCAAAAAGCTTGAGATGCACCTTTTGCAATGCAAACCATTTCTCTCCCGGAGAGGTGATTATCACACTCTTCATTTCTATTATCAGTGGAACGTGATAGCAGAGCCTGGCTGTAGATGAGACACCATCTGATGTTCAGTCAAGACTCAGCCCAATTAGTCATTCAGAAGGCAGATTTGGGGCTGGTTTATGTTCTTCACCTCTGTTATTGCTTCCAGCTACTCTGACACAGCCCTCCTGCAGCCAGAGCTTTGCCTCCCTTGGGTTGTACGTCCCACATAATCCAGCCATCTGTTGGACTTTATATCAGGATGGGGGCAGTCATGCCCTGGTATCTGCTGGGGTTGATGAGAAGGCCCATGCCTCGGAGGGGATGGGCGGGTCAGTTCTCCCCGTGTCCTAACACAGCCCACCCCACTGCTCTGGGGTGATTGGCACCCCACAAAGGTCAAAGAGTAGCCCTGGTGCAGGAAAATATTATCAGACCCTTGATGTGACTTGAAGTGTGTGTTTTAAGGTGATTCAAGTCAAGCTTCGTGTTGATGAAGCAGTTCCTGTGACTGTGGTGAATAAAGCTTATTGCTCCAAAACTCAACTGGAAGTGAGATATCCATATCGTACACACTGGAGAGAGGATGGGAATGATAGACTGCCCTGCATTCCCGGATATCTGCTTCAGGCCAAGCCCCCAAAATAATTTGTTTGCTTTGGGCCCTTTTGCTAGACAAAGAATAGCAATAAATTAACCTGTCAAGATACCTAGAATGAGCTTTACCAGCTCCATTTAGGTAATGAGGGTCTCTATGAAGAACAGAAGGGGGAGCAGCTTTCTTATCCAGTGTTCCCTTTGTTCTCTGTCTGCTTACCTGGTGGCTACCATCAGAAGTGCTCTTGTTATTCACTCTCCGCAGAGAGTCTTGTTATTCCCTCTCTGCTCTTGTTATTCCCTCTCTGCAAAGGAGGATGGGCTGACCATAAATTGATGTCTCCTAACAAGCTGCTCCCAGCTGTCCCACATAGGAGAATGGACAAGAAGAGGAAGAAGAATAATTTTGGATGGCTGGGTTGGGTTTTTTTTTTGCTTGTATGTTTTTCTGAGACTTTTAAGAAGCTTTCAGGTTTAGGAGGGCTAAAACAAGATACATCTTTTTGGTTTAATCCTACCTAGCAGGAAGACAATTTTCTTGGTCTGTAAGTCAGGACATGGTAGGAGGTTCTCAACCACTGGAGCAACCTACGCAAAGTGTTTATTTCCACACTTAGGAAACGGTTATAATTGAACTCTTCCCAGAGATACAATTAAGAAATGATCAGCCTTCCTGCGCGCCGGTAAAAGCTTTCTTTGTGATTTGCCTGGAGGGCCGTGGTTCATAGCAGTCATAAAGGGGATGAGATTTCTTCTGATGCATGTGAAGAAAAGGTGGATTAAGTCCTGGGCAGGACAGAAAAGGATGATTAAAAAGTGCTATGCCCCTGCTTCGGTCCTTTCCAATTGTGGACTTGCCCTCGTCCCAGTACCTGCTCATCTGCTCCCCAAGCCAGAAGTTGCTAGCAGAGAAGAGTTTGCTGGGGAAGAAATCCCTTACACTCCCCTTCTCTAAGCGATCACTGCTGACCACTGCCAGAGGCAGAAAAATGCAATGGAGGGACTGTCAGTTATCATATAAACTGGGATTTCTACTAACTAAAGGAAACTGCCACAAACCTGGATTGGATCTATCCAGTTATCCACCAAATTCGCCTTCTTTTCTTTCTTGAAATTACAGACGCAGAAACACTGATGACTACAGAGATATTGTGCCCTTTTTACAGTGCCATTGAATCCCAGCTCACAGAAGCCAAAGAAAATCCCTGTAACACTCACAGGTTTTTTTCCAGGCTGGATGACTTAATCTAACCTTGGGTTAATTTCATATTAGAAGGTTACAGATCTATTAATGAAAGTTATAGGCCTTCCAACATCTTGCCTGCAGCCCTTGGCTCTGATATAATATCCTTCAATATGCTCCTTAATCTTCCTGTATTCATCTGCTGCTACTTCAAAATCTAGTGTCTCTTGTAGAAAAATTTTATGAGTCATCTTATGGTATGAATAATTCCAATGCATGTTTCATTTTGCATTGCACAGACATGACTAGAAATAAAAACTCTGGAGGGATACTTTAGAGACTGACATGTAAAGGGGACAGTAAGTTCAGTGAGAAAAATACAGAGCAATGTGCATTCTTCACCAATGTTGTGTGCATAGCGGTACAAAGACAGGGCTTGAAATTGTGTTCTCATTGTCCATGAGGAATAAAGCTGATTTTACAGTCAGGAGCTAGTTTTCCTCTAACAAAGAAGAGAAAGCTTAAAGTCAGTAGGAGATTTCAAAGGCAGATGACTGGTCCTTGGTGAAAAATACCCTAAAAGAAGTAAATGAAGTGAATAGTAAAGACCTAGAAGACTATTGACTACAACAGAAGCAGATACACAGTTTGTCATGAACCTTCACTTTTACGTGCTTTAGGAGGGATAATGTCAGGAAATTCAGGCATTCTTAGTTTGTTCATCTGGGTGCCAATAGACTGTGGCAGTGGAGGAAGATGAAACCGTCTTAACGCTGGTACCAGTGGAGTGAAGTCACCTCTGTTGTTGCTGGTGAAAACATAGAAGGATTTTGATGAAGTTTCAGTGGAAACACTGAAGGTTTGTGGTGCTGCAGGTGTGAGTGGTGCTAGGCCCTCCACACCCAACCTGGATCATGGAAGGAAGACTCTTTATAGCCCATGAGAAAGAGGCTACAAGGCAGGAGCTAGGACTAAACGAGGTCTGCCACTCCCAGTAGCGCAGGGAAGAGATGGGAAACACAGTTCAATTCTCCCTTCCAGGAGAAGTATCTCCAGATGTTGGTTAGAAGAGAAGAGGAGGCTGAGGGGAGACCTTATCGCCCTCTACAACTGCCTGAGAGGAGGGTGTAGTGAGGTGGGGGTTGGTCTCTTCTCCCAGGTAACATGCGATAGGACGAGAGGCAATGGCCTCAAGTTGCGCCAGGGGAGGTTTAGATTGGATATTAGGAAAAACTTCTTCATGGAAAGGGTTGTCAAGCACTGGAACAGGCTGCCCAGGGAAGTGGTGGAGTCCCCATCCCTGGAGGGATTTAAAAGCCGGGCAGACAAGGTGCTTAGGGACATGGTTTAGTGGTGGACAGGTACGGTTGGACTCGATCTTGAAGGTCTTTTCCAACCAAATGATTCTGTGATTCTGTGATTAGATCTGCTCAGCTCTAAGGCTGCTGGGCAAAGGGAGCAGCATCGCCAGAGCTGAGGCAGTGCTAGGCAGGGGCAGCAAGAAGGACCACGGGCCCATCTCCAGACCTTCTTTCTCTCTTCTGCTGGAGAAGAGAGCTAGACAAGTAGTAGCTCCCCAGTTTTGGACGAGGTAGCAAGACGGAGGCATAGGAAAGCCTGGGAGAACAGAGCAAGTCTTGGCCAGCACGCTGATGATTGCTTAGAAAGGGTCACATGACCCTTTTGCTCATACAGCAGCCATACGAAGCCAAAAAAAAAATAAAGTTGGTGTTGTCTGGTACTGCATACTTGTAGAGTTTCATCTCTAGCCTGGTACCAGGGCATTTCTTCCCATCAACAGGCACTTGTACACAGAAATGGCCAAATACAGCTGTATCAACAGAAGACCTGAAAAGACCCCTCAGGGGACCTACAAAGACTTGAAGATCACGTTCAACTGAATGTTTGCCTAAGCGTATCTAAATTATACATAACTCCCATGATGGCTACACTGGGTCTAATGGGATTTCCTGCTGGATAAGAAAGACCACATGAATTATATTTTTCTGGGGTCTTTTCTTGAGAAGGTGGGAAGAGGGGACAGAACAGAAGATTTTAATTCATACAAGCTTTTAGTTTTGGGTGAAGAAGTTCATGAAACAAGAGAAGTCTCAGGGATTGATATCGCCTGAGGAGTAGAAATAAATGTCTTGTTTTCACAGTGGAGGTATATCACCAGAGGACATCCACAGGATCTAGGATACAGTCTGTACCATGTAGTACATCCATAAATCATCTTAAAAAGGGAGTGAAAAGTGAGGGGACATTGTATGTGAAGGACATTCAGTTATTAGGAGTCCTAAAGAGGAAAGTAAATGTGAAAAGTGGTAGAAAGAGTGGTTGGGGGATAAAAGTCAAAGGCACTAAATGTTTCATTGTGTGGATTGACATAAACTACCCTTTTTTCCTACACAGTGAAGGTCTCTGAACCACCCTTTAGCACTCATTAAGGAGACGTTGGTGTCATAAGAGTGAGTTCTATGAAAATGTCAACTGAGCACTCAGTTGTGACTAAAAAAACATTTAGGAAAAGATATTACGGGGAAGCCATTACTTGGGAAGGGATAAAAAACTACAGGATGATGTCACTTAAGAAACCGTGGAGTACCCAATTTTTGAAAGCTCTTTTGCTCTCTGAGCTTTACTCCCCAATAAGGATATAGCAGAATTAGAAAGTTTTAAAAGGATCAGAGATGTAAAATATTTTTTGCACAAGAAGTGTATAAAAAGAATAAGACTGTTCAGCCTCATAAGAGATTATACAAGAGAGACATAATAAATATCTCTACAAACAGGTGCACCATGGCATAGAGAATATTCATTGTTTCCAGTAATGGCAGAATTAGGGTTATCAGATGATGATATTGGGCAGTAGACTTAGAAAAAACCCTCAAGATTCTGCTTTTGGAATCATAGAATCATTCAGGTTGGAAAAGACCTTTAAGATCATTGAGTCTAACTGTAACCCTAACACCAAGTCCACCACTAAACCATGTCCCTAAGTGCCACATCTACCCATCTTTTAAATACCTCCAGGGTTGGGGACTCCACCACTTCCCTGGACAGCCTGTTCCAGTGTTTGACCACTCTTTCAGTAAAGAAGTTTTTCCTAATATCCAGTCTAAACCTCCCCTGGCGCAACTTGAGGCCATTGCCTCTCGTCCTATCACTTGTTACTTGGGAGAAGAGACCAACCCCCACCTCACTACACCCTCCTCTCAGGCAGTTGTAGAGGGCGATGAGGTCTCCCCTCAGCCTCCTCTTCTCCAGGCTGAACAACCCCAGGTCCCTCAGCCGCTCCTCACAGCACTTGTGCTCCAGACCTTCCCCAGCTTCATTGCTCTTCTTTGGACGTGAGTCTGGAGTTCAGTTCTAGACCTCCTTGTACGCAGGCATTAATGTCAAATGTTTATACAGAACCCAAAGGCTATTGCGTAGCTAAGGGAAGAAACATTCACCAGAGGCTCTTCAACACAAACGTACAACCTGTGTCTTGGCAAGTCCCTAAGCCACAACTCTGTAGGCACAGAGGAGGAATTAGGGCAGTACCACTACCCTCTGGTGTTTTTTATGCTCCTTTCCTAAGCTTCCACCCCAGGAGCAATGTGGAACAGTTGCAGAGCTGGTCTGACTCAGCACAGTAACTCTTATGCCCTTACATGCTTGTAAAACAACTTGGAAAGGTCTCTGGCCAACTCCAAGCCAGCAGAATCATCTGCTCAGTGACCCAAACCTCTGCTTTCTTTCAGCACCTTTAGCCTTTGCAAACTCAACTGCTTCCCAGGAAGGCTGGAGAGCTGGGGGAGCCCAAGCCTTCAGTCACGTTGGCATGAAGAGCTCATATCTTAGCAAACAAGACAGGCCAGGGGAGATTTTAATCTCCGTTGTAGAGAAGCAAAGTGCCAGACCCAGCCAAGCAGTCTGGCCAAAAGCCTTACGAGGCGGGACGGTGCAGGAAGGAGTTTAGTGCCAGTTTCCCAAGTTTTGATCCCATGCCTTGCCGTCTGCAGCTCTATGATACATATGTGGTGTTCTGCAAGTAATTAGTGACAATTCTACTCTAAACTGAAACCAGGAGTGACTGAACAATGAAGATTCAGCCAGGAAATGCCGATTCATTGACCTTCCAATCCACTCGCATGTAAAACCTAGAGCAGACAGTGAAACTAATTCTGCTTCAACCGCTCTTACTCTGTGTCGTCGCTGGCCATTGACCTCTTGCTCTAAGCTAATATTCATCTCTGCTACCCGGGAGATTTCTGGTTGTTTACATATTGAAATATTCTCCCTTTTATCCCTTGTGGTGGCTTAATGTCTCATTCCCTCTTGGCTTCGCTGCGTTTCTGATTCAAACTTTCTCTATATGGGGCCATTCAAATATGAAACAGCTCAGACCAAGGCAGCTGCTGCCTTGTCAGCTTTCATTCTACAGATGATGACTAATGCTTCGGCTTATGATTTTGGTGGATTTTTGTACTCTACTCTGGCGCTTGGCTCGCTGGCATGGGATTTGCAGTCTACAAAGTTCTCAACATATCGGTGCCATTAGGACTTCATCTGTGACTGATGCCAACTCTGGAAATGGCTCTCCTCCCAACCACCCAGTTTAACTCATGTCATTGACTTCTGTGAACATGCCCTTGGTTTACCCTGAGCGAACGGCTGGGATCGGCATCACACCCTCCAGTCTGTTTGTGGGAACAGGCTACTGTCGTCCTCTGGGATCTCCCCCAACCCCACCCTTTCTCCTTTTATATCCTACAGTCATCTCTGGAGCCGCCAAATGATCGTATTTTTCTGTCGTCCGGGAATGTTAGTGATGGCTCCCCAGAAATACTCATCATAGTGTGTGTGATAGTTGCAGTTAGGAAAAAACCTCTCCTCCTGCCACTGACTTTGCAGGCTCTCACACGTAGCAAAAGCTTCAAGGCAAGTGAAGACCCCGAATTTACATCCAGGTAGCTCTCAGGGCAAGAATACTCATTAAAAATCTGAATGGGAGAGTTGACAATGATATGAGGGTTACCCTGCCAAGCCCTTCACAAAGCACCTCTGATTGCTCTGACAGCTCTCTAAGGGCTTGTGGCACTCAACAACAGAGACAGCGAGATCGAGTGCACCCTCAGCAAGTTTGCAGATGACACCAAGCTGAGTGGGGCAGTTGACACGCCTGAGGGACGGGATGTCATCCAAAGGGACCTGGACAGGCTGGAGAGGTGGGCCTGTGCGAACCTCATGAGGTTCAACAAGGCCAAGTGCAAGGTCCTGCACCTGGNCCTCACCTGGAGCCCTGCGTCCAGCTCTGGAGCCCTCAGCACAAGGAGGACATGGAGCTGTTGGAGCGGGTCCAGAGGAGGCCACAAAAATGCTCCGAGGGCTGGAGCCCCTCTGCTCCGAGGCCAGGCTGAGAGAGTTGGGGCTGTTCAGCCTGGAGAAGAGAAGGCCCCGGGGAGACCTTAGTGCGGCCTTGCAGTGCTTCAAGGGGGCCTCTAGGAAAGATGGGGACAGGCTTTTTAGCAAGGCCTGTGGTGACAGGACAAGGGGTGATGGGTTTAAACTAAAGGAGGGGAGATTTAGGCTGGGTAGAAGGAAGAAATGTTTTATGCTGAGGGTGGTGAAGCACTGGCACAGGTTGCCCAGAGAGGTGGCAGAGGCCCCATCCCTGGAAACATTCCAGGTCAGGTTGGACGGGGCTGTGAGCAACCTGATCTGGTTAAAGATGTCCCTGCTCACTGCAGGGGGTTGGACTGGATGGCCTCTAAAGGTCCCTTCCAACCCAAAGCATTCTATGATTCTATGATTCTACTCGCATACAGACTCCTGGCAACATCATCAGCTGCATTACCAAGAGATGCAATGTGGTACTACAGTAGCCTGCTCCAAACACTAAGAGATTCCCCTTTCCCAAAGAGCATCCCATGTACGTCAGCCAAAGGAGGCATGTCAACTCCACTGAAGAGCTGAAGAGCTGAAGAGCTGAAGAGCTGAGCAGGTTTAATGTGGCACCCAAATCCTATGGCAATCATTAGGACCTGGGCAGCTGTGTACTTCTAAGGACTTCAGGCTCTACTTTAAAAACAATTTAGTGACTGTTGTAGAATACAGCTTTTTTTCCCCCTTGCCACGTGATGAAATCCTCAGGTCTGCAAGGTGCAAGGTGTCTCCTTCGCAGAAAGCAGAATAGAGACCTTCCTCAACTAGCCAGGTTGGAAGAAGGGAACTTGCCTTAAGCACATCTAGCCAAGACATGATCCTCCTTCTGCTTCAGCACCAGTCTTTGTATCCTTGCTGCTGGATTCAATTGCCCAATATTTCTGCCCAGAGAACATTTCCCATCCCATGACAGTAAGGAGCTTGGCAGCTTGTGTCCTAAGGAAGAGCGATAGAATCCTTGGATATTTAGGGGATTGAAGTCAAGTCTCTTCTTCATATCCAGTGGAGCAAGAATGAGATTCTGGGTCACCTGTGTGAAGAAGGACCTATGCAAACACGCACATTGTCACCTGGCTGTCTCTTGTGCAGGATGTATCCAGCTCAGGCCCAGAGCTTCTCTGTAGGATCAGGTAGCAGAAAGGGCCAACCTAAGACTCTTCTTCAGGGCTTTGGCATGAAGTCTAATCAGATCGTTGGCTGCAGAAGATATTAAGATGTTGGTGCCAGCTAGCAGAAATGTAGCATCCTCAGGTCTAGACAGTGGTTGAGTAGCAGTTCTGTCTGCCATGTCCACCACAACAGGGACAGACAATTACTAATGTATTTAGTCCAGATCTGGCAAAGCATCCTAGCCAAGATCACAGACTACTCTGTGGCAGAGCTGGGAACAAAATCTGACCCTTTGAGGTTCAGTCTAGTGCTTTAACCACATGAATACATTTGTTGTGTTATCTGCTCCCCTTTTTCATGAATTCCACTTTACTATATTTTTCATACCTAATTTGTTCCTGATCATAAGTGAAAAAAAAAATACCCCCTTTCAAATGCATATTGCAATGAACGAAAAGCAGATTCATGGACCTTAAAGCCTTTCCTGTTATAAGTCTCTGTAAAATATGTTCTTTGGGTGTTCATTAATTACAAAGATTGTGAGATGGGAATTTTAAGTACAGTAATAAATCTGTTCAGTTAAAACATGGTGCTGGGGATTTCATCCAAGCAGGGTTTTATGCCATTAGATTACAGCAAATGTTTTCTGAGACATTAGGAACAAGTCAATTCTTCAGGGGCTTCAGCGATAAGGTTGTGAATGTGTTGATCCCTCACACAATGTGTTTCCACTTCAGAAACCCTATCCTGGGCTGCATCCCCAGCAGCGTGGCCAGCAGGTCGAGGGAGGGGATTCTGCCCCTCTGCTCCGCTCTGCTGAGACCTCACCTGGAGCTCTGCGTCCAGCTCTGGAGCTCTCAGCACAAGGAGGACATGGAGCTGTTGGAGCGGGTCCAGAGGAGGCCACAACAACGATCCAAGGGCTGGAGCCCCTCTGCTACGAGACCAGGCTGAGAGAGTTGGGGCTGTTCAGCCTGGAGAAGAGAAGGCCCCGGGGAGACCTTAGTGCGGCCTTGCAGTGCTTCAAGGGGGCCTCGAGGAAAGATGGGGACAGGCTTTTTAGCAAGGCCTGTGGTGACAGGACAAGGGGCGATGGTTTTAAACTAAAAGAGGGGAGATTTAGGCTGGGTAGAAGGAAGAAATGTTTTACGCTGAGGGTGGTGAAGCACTGGAAGGGGTTGCCCAGAGAGGTGGTGGAGGCCCCATCCCTGGAAACATTGCAGGTCAGGTTGGATGGGGCTCTGAGCAACCTGATCTGGTTCAAGATGTCCCTGCTCACTGCAGGGGGGTTGGACTGGATGGCCTCTAAAGGTCCCTTCCAACCCAAAGCGTTCTATGATTCTATGATTCTATGATTCTATGAAGAGATAAGTGGTCTAGAAACACTGCAACCTGGGCACCAAAGGGCTGCTGGATGGCTGGGAAGTTGTTGTTGCTGGCTGGAGACTAACAGATCCCCTAAATTAAGCAGGGGTGGCCATGGGAAGTTGGCAGGTAGAAAGAAGTTCAAGTAAAACAGGGAGCAGCACAGAGATCTGAAGAATCTGAAAGTTATGGCCAGTGAAATGAACGTGTCTGTCTTGGTGAGGGTTCGATACTGGAGTCTGGACCTTACGTGCTGTTCACTATCCCAAGCCTCTAGGTATTGCGTCCTTACAAGGAGCCACAGACTTCGTTACCTGGTGTTTAATTTAAACGCCTTCTGTCAGTCCTACAGATTTTAACACAACTTTTTGTCACTGCCCTGGTGGCTGTCATTACATTCGCTGTTGCATTTGCTGCCCCTCCGTGATAGGTTTTTCTATGACTCCCCACCAGGCCCTCTTCAAATCCCTCCTTCCCCCAAGAGTTAAACTAACTACAGACGAAGATCAGCAACTGGTGGGGACAGCTGATATTCTTCATATCTCCCAAGCCTTCATGTCTCTGCAGAAATAGAGACTTTGAAGCACAAAGTGTGCAAGCTGCTGCTTCATGCCCTTGCAGGCTCCTGTCTTGGGGACTCCCAGCCTGCACTCTTACTTGCCCAAACCTGTTTGCTGTGGGAACTCAGAGCAACTTTTGCCTTCTCCGGGGAGCAAACCTCCTCACAAGCACTGTTTCAGATGCTCTCCCTGCTCCCTGTTCTTGCTCTCCAGCTCTTGGCATTTTCCGTCTGTGCTATTTCAGCCACTTTGCTCTGTGTCCTTCCAGTCCTGTGGGGCTGAGCTATAAAAGGGATCTGACTATCTTCCGTAGTCTCTTGGCACACAGCCTTGGGCTATACAGAGCTCAGCTAAATCATTCCACACATTCCTTTCTCTCCCAGGGAAGAGCGTAATTCATTGCAAAGGTTTTTTTCACCATGCCCTCCCAAGACAGAAAATTCTTTGCTTTGCAGCTGCCTTGACACATAGGTCTTGGGATGAGCTTATCTCAAGCATCTTGAGATTGCAGAAAGATTCCATGGCAGCATCAAATAATAAACAGCTCTCGAAAGAGTGAGCAATGTGCAAGCAGCCAAGAAAATGCTCTGTGTTCCTAGAGAGACATTTCTACCCTGATCCTCCTCCCGCTGCCATTATCCAGTTAGAAATACGGGGTTTGAACCAACCCCTCAAATGTCGGCATTTTATTAAACCTGCTGCAGTTACTGTTTGGTGGACCACGATCCAGCTGCCTTTTCCACTACTGACTCTGATGAACCCATGTTTGCTGATGTTACGTGTTTTCATTCTGAAATGGACATGGTCACGTTGCATTAAAGCCATGTCGTGCTCCAGGGATAAGGACTAGCCACATTTTTAGCTTTCATCTGCAGAAACTTGAGAAGCAAGCCACAAACATGATCATGCCAACAGATTGTCTTTGAAAGTAGGTCTCAGGATCAAGAAGGGCATTTGCCTGACGTCTAAAACCCTTGGCAGGTGCCAAAAGCCACAACTACTTTACTAAAGGTGTTAGCCCCAGGGAGAGAGCCCTGGCGTCAGGGCAGGGGCCATGGCGCACCCTATTTCTGTATTTCCAATGCATAGCTCTTGGCACTGTATATAAGTATCTTCTGCTTGTGTCTTCTCAGACAAAGTGTTCGAATTCACCGGTTCTGCGTTGCAGCCCCAGAACGGTGTTTACACTGTGGTGGCAAGGACGTGTGTCCATCTTCGGGCACACGTGGGGTGTCCTGGAGGTGACTGTGGGCGCAAGGTTTCCTGGGCAGTGCTGGAGGACTGTGTGGAGTGTAGGGTGCAAAGCTATAGAGTTGGCTCATTCCTAAGGATAAATTAGCTTTTCTTTAGTCTGGATGATCAGGGTGGCAGGACTGGGAACAATTCAAGGAGATAGATTATACGATTATATTGACAATCCCCCTGTCTCCTGCAGTCAAAAAGAAAGGTATGGGACGAGGTAGGCTAGAGTTTTGAAAGTGTGTTGACATCTAGTTGTATCTCCCAGAAGCCTTCCATACCAAAAGCCCATCCAAGTCCCTTATTACTGCTCATTTTCAACCCCAGGCTGGTTATCCAATGTCCAAGATAGCCAAAATTTCCAGGATCCAGCAGCTCACAGACTGGCTGTTTTGCCTATCTTGGCAAAAGAACTGTGAATCAATCAATCATAGAATGGTTTGGGTTGGAAGGGACCTTAAAGATCATCTAGTTCCAAACCTCCTGCCATGGGCAAGGACATCTTCCACTAGACCAGGCTGCTCAAAGCCCCGTCCAACCTGACCTTGAACACCTCCAGGGATGGGGCATCCATAAATTCTCTGGGCAACCTGTTCCAGTGCCTCACCACCCTCATATTGAAGAATTTCTTCCTTATATCTAATATCCCAAATCTGTCTGAGCATTTGGACTGAGAAATGACATCCTTCAGCATCTGGTCTCACTGCGGACATGGGACCCTTCTGACAGTTACACATCTCCTTCCTAGAAGATTACCATGAATGCTTACTCACTTGCACACCGTATTTTTCTTGTGTTCAGAGTGGTAACTGAATGTGTTACGGAGCAAACACACATCATCTCTGTGGTCTACAGAGCCAGCTTACTGGGAATTTGGAAATTTGGAAAGCCAGTACAACATCATGCCTTTATGATCCTCTGCATTTCAAACTTCAGACCACTGGATAAATATTTGGCTTATGCTGTGGGCAGCTTCTGGAATGCGGCTGTGAGCTGTGCAAAGATATGAATACTTGGTCGGGGTGAGAGGGCACTGCCTTTTTCCAAAGGGTCTTATAACCGGAGAAGTAACTTCTTGGAAAAGACTTGCCATTGTGCATTGGATGTGCTGAGTGGTCCCCAGAGGATGCCCCAGAGCAAATGGCTTTTCTGTAGCAGTTAGAAATGTGACTGCGCAATCTGGGCTGTGGGTGATGGCCTCATTAGGAAAAGGGCGCTGGGGTTTTCATTGAGAAACCCAAGCCAGGAGGGAATATTGTATATGCTTTCAGATCATCTGCTCCAGGGCTTGTTGAGCACATCCTGTTTGAAGAGTCTATTTTTATTAAGCAAAGAGCTTAACTTCCATTTGAAGTGCAGGGGATTTAACATGTGCCTCTCTGCCTTGCTAAATCTTAAACACTGAGCACATATTTGGTGTTTTGGTGACTTCAATGAGAAAAAACGTCTAGGGGTCTGCTCAAGTGGTGACTAATTAATTACAGGCATACCAATCCAGATGCTTATTCCTGCAGTTTCGAGCCAAATATGACTGTCGTATTTCTTGCTGCTGGCTCTATCTCCATTTCTTTTACTAATGGACAAACTGAGGTCTATGAAGTACTCAGAATATCAATTAAGAATTCAAAGTTTATTGCCTGAAGACAGCACCGCCAGAGATTTATCTCACTGATACACGAAAAATTTAATATTTAGTATCATGCAACAAACTTGCTTGCTGATGCAAAACAAGGCAGAAAAAAAGGTGAGCTATTAGGACACTTTTCTAGACCTTGCTCCAGCGACAGTGTCTGTGTTTGAGGGAACTGGAGCTCCAGGTAGTGCAGGATCTGTGTTTATCAGCAGTGTATCTCTTGTCACATCGTTTATCACCATCTCATGGTTAACATTTGTACTTTCATAGGAAATTAATTAAATTCATCAATGATACAAAACCATACAGGAATCTGACCACCTGACTGGGCATTGGGTATCACGCCTTAGCACAGAAGCAGTTGCCAAATGGGTGATTTGTTATTTACAAGTCCAGGAGTGAAGTGGCAGCAAAAGAGGAGGAGTTGGCAACTTCTGCTTAATGGCAAAACTTTTTTCTTTGCAAAAATTCTGTTAAAAGGATTGGTATGAGCACTGGAGGAAGCCTGTTACTGGAGTAAAACCTTATCTTGTAGCCCTGGCTCAGGGCTGGCATTTATTGTAGCAACAGATCGGAGACCTCCTCATCCAAGTAATATCCAGTATGTACGTTGAAGTATGGCAGATGAGATGTTTCCAGCTGGTTGCATGTTTTGCGGAGCAGATCACAGCTCAGTCTTTACTTTGCATTTTCTCTTCTTGATTATGGCTTGTGCCACTGCTGATCTAAATTGTCAAACAGGTACGTTATTGGCTGTGAAAATGAACGGAGAAATATTTGTCCCTTTAGTTGAACCTGAATTAGAAAAACATATTGGGAATGGCTGAGTAGGCATTGGCATGGGACACACATGTTGTTAATTTCCATATATTAGGATGCTCTTTAGTTTAGTTAAGGGGCTGAGGCTCATGTAAGAGGCTGCTCATCGTGTGGTCTGATGCCTCTTGCTAGAGCCTGCAAGGAAGAAGGGAGATGCCTACAACCTGCTCTCCAGTCTGTAGCCTCCTGAGCCATCATCACAGGAGCAGGAGCAAGAAAATCCATAAACATGCAACCTGCTTTTTGCATCAGCAAACCTCCAAAAACCTGGAAAAAAAGAAAAAAAAATCCTTATCATCCATCCTTTACAGATGAGCAGGCCATGACCAAACACACAAAGAGATGTCCTGAGGACACCTAGCAGCACAGAGTGTGGTACCCAACGCACCGTGGTGAGCACAACCCACCTGGCTACCTTGCTCTGAGGTTCTGCAAACAAATAAGCGAGATCGTTCATCTACCCACCAGCCCAGGACTGTGGCCAAAAGGCATAAAAGGCTTATATGCCATTAAACACAAAAGCGATTTTTAAGGCTGTAAAAAGGCCAAGGTCAGGATGACCTGAAAGGCTGGAAGATATCAGCGGCTTCCCATAGTGTCTTCTTCAGCTTCAAACTTCCTCTGAGTTTTTCCATCTAGGCTATATTTTCCATCCAGGCTATATTTTCCATCCAACCCAAAGCATTCTATGATTCTATAGGTCATTTTGCACATTCTTTCTGTTACACATGTTCATGCTATGGCCCCTCCTAATCGTCCTCACAGGTATGATGTTCTAAAGATCTTGGTGTTTCAGTTACTGCAACTTCCTTTGTTCTCGTTCTGACAAATACAAACCAAAGATTTCTTGCCGCTATTAAATAATTTTAAATCACTTTAACCATCTGTCCCAACTTTACATACCAACGAGGGCTTCTCTTTTTTTAGCTCATAATCAAAACCAAGCTGGTTTTCTTACCTCAGGCCTCTTTTCAAGTTATGCTTGCCCTAACTTTTTTGTTTCGAGTCTAAAAGTTCAGACCCCACCTTCAATTGATGTATTTGTTGCGTCCTAGACCTCTAAGCAAATCATTATACATGGACCTGGAAGACATGGTTCAGTTCCTGGCTACGTCCTTCCTGGGAGGTTTTGCTCTATACTTCAGTTCCCGCACAGTATGCAGAAGAATAATCTTTTTTGCCCACTTTTTTAACCACTTATGTCAGTTATGCCTGTTTAGTCCATGTTGTAGAACATCTCACACAGCAAAGCCCTGATCGTAGATGAAGTCTTCAGATGCTACCAGGACCTAAACAAAAATGACATTTTGGGGAAAATAAATCAATGAGGAATTCCCAGTGATGAGAGCTATTTGGGTGCAGAAATGTCTTTAGAAATACTGGAAGTACGTAGGTTATGGTAGATAAACTATAGTAAATAGTGGAGGCCTATTCTTGCTTGTCGTATG
This sequence comes from Balaeniceps rex, assembly GCA_013401315.1. Taxonomy (NCBI): domain Eukaryota; kingdom Metazoa; phylum Chordata; class Aves; order Pelecaniformes; family Balaenicipitidae; genus Balaeniceps; species Balaeniceps rex. Next base: position 3,357 of record VYZW01031633.1, on the reverse strand, counting down.
GGGCTGGGGCAGAGGACATCAGACTCCTGAGGTCCTTTGCTCTAAAGTTCACTGGAAGAAATCAAGATCCCCTGAGCAACAGAAAAAAGTATTGCCAATCTTAGTCCAGACACGCTGCAGATGTGTAAGTGTTTTTCATACCCTCTCCAACTATTCAACAGGAACGATTAGTAATTCTGAGCCTGGGGATATTTTGGGAGTATGTGTATTTGTACTTTTTTCTAGCTTACATAATTTTTTTTCCACTCATAATCTGATCATCTTCATGTTCTGGGAGGGGGAAAAAAAAAAGCCTTAGTGCAAACAATTATTGCCCCACACAGTCAAGATTGTTTTCATTTACTCCATTACAGCACAGACGAGTCGGAAAAGAAGTCTTAGTCATGAATTTAACGCCGCATGAAGGGAAATTCCTGGGGAGTGAACGAGTGCAGCAATATCTCAATGTCTATTTTTTTTTTTCTGAGCACTCTACAAGTAAACGTCCGCCTAACCTTTTTTAATGATTTGTCATAATTTTAGCCTGAAGTCAGCACTTCACTTGCAGTGATTCTCCTCTCCACGGAGTTAGCCTGTACTGAATTTACCTTTCCAGTGTCGTGACGAGGTGTATTTTTTCTGGGAGCAGAAAAAGGACAAGATTTCCCCTCCACCACCACCCCACCCTGGGCCAGTATTAGTAGGACATGGTTCAAAACCTCCTGCTGTAGCGATTGCCTTGCAGCTAGACAGGTTCCTGATCCAGGTGGGGGTTGGATTTACCCGTGATTAACTTGCACTTCTTTCTGTTAGCCTGACAGAGAAATTTGGCCAATATAAATAGCATTATCGAGCCTCGACATGTCTTACTCCATAGGAAGAAAGGCTTTAAATGGTTTAAATAGATCCCAGCCAATTGTCCTGGGAAACACTGCAGGAAATAAGTTATCAATAGTGAACTGCAGGTTGTCCAATGCCCGATCTTTGGTCTTCATTTCTATATCTGCAGCTCAACAAGTGGTTTCCTCTGGGGAAACCTGAGAGCATGTTTACTGAAGGAAATGTGAAAAATGGGGCTTCCTAAATCTCTCTCCATCCTCATGTGAAATGATTAAGGTGGAAATCAGAGTTCAAATACTGCTGGAACATCTTAGGTGTACGCTCCTACGGTTTCATTTTTCATCCTTCTGACTTCTTAAGCGCTACCACAAATTCGCTAATAAATAACTGTATCTAACACATTACATACCACGTCTGAACACCCCAGGGCCTTGATAGTGTAAAACAGCAGTTGTCAGTCACTCCTTGCATTCAAAGAGCGTGGACATCAACCAACTGACCACGTTGACCCTGGGGGGAAGGTGGACCCGTTTCAAAGATGGGAAATAGAGGCGTCGGCAAGGCTAGGATCAGTCTGACCAAAAGCAACCTAGGGTTTGAGTCACCCTGGGCTCTCCTTGCAACCAAAGGGGAGACATTCCCTGGGTGCAATTCACCTTCTTGGGAAGCAGATGTTTAAAACAAGCCAGATGAATCGCAACATAAAAGTGCCCACTTCTCTCTACTGACTGTCATGGGTGACTCGATCATGCACAGACATCGACACGCACGTATCTAAAGCTGTGTGTGAGGAATCACATCTTCTGCGGCTTGCCCAAGACCTGACAGCCATTTAGCTATTGCAGCGAAGTCTGAAGCTCGATGCAAAATGAAATTTCTTTACCTAACATAAAAGAAAGGAAAACAAAATTAAAAAATGAATAAATATATTTATAAAACTGGTACTCTGGTCTGACGTCTGACTCCTTTATCTGACTCAGACCCTGTTATTTGTCATTTTTAAATCTCTGCAGCAACAGGAAGCCAATGCATTGTGGACCACAGGATATGTAGCAACTTTCTGCTGCAATAGGGTTGCCAGCCACAATGAAAACTCGGGGGGGGGTCTGCGGGGAATCAGGCTCATGCTTTGTGCACGAGGCATACAGGCGATGCGAGTGCCTTCACATCCCACAATATGTCGCACAAAGCATGGAAGCTTGAAACACCGTGAGTGGAAAACCTGACCCAAAATATCCTGCGATTTTTCTTTTGTGTTACTCTTCCTTCCCACAGTTACTGCTGCACTTCTGGCAGGAGGAATGGGAATCTGACAAATCCCCGTGGATTCCAGAGTTGGGACAAAAGGTATCAACTGCAGAGACCAAACCCAAACCACACCCAGCATTACCAGCGCTACGAGCTGTGGGTTTTCGGAGAAATTCGGTGGTAAGAAAGTGGTATGATCATCTGGAGATGGTTCACTGGCCTGAATTTGGTGATCTCAGGACATGTCAACAGTGGTCAGGAGCCTATGAGAAAAATCATCACCCCAGCTGATGCTCATCTGGGGCAGCTTGCACTTGCAAAAGCAAGGATAAGAACTGCTTGGACCTGTCCCTGTATCCTTAGCTCAGAGACTGCTTTTTCCTTTTCATGGGAGGGCTCCAGCAGACACAGCACGGGGAGCTCTAAGAGATGAGGGAATTCGCAATGTTTCTAGATTGAAACCATCATGAAGCTTGAAATGGCAGATTGGTGCCTTCAGCTGAAATAAGAAGGTGGAAAAGACCCAACAAGGAGATTTTTTTTCCTCACCCTGGTATGACCTCTGCTCTTTGCTGGGGTGGCCCTGGTTGGGTTCAGACCAGGACAGGAAATGATGCTCAAGTGCTGCTTGAGTTCTTAAGCTACGATTTCTAAGGACTCTACGCCAAACCCCACATTATGGGCACACAAGAGAGTCCATTAACATAAATCTCTTTTACTACTGTCGGTTACCTTTCCTGGAGGTGTCTTTGCCACAATTTTTGAGGCCAAATTCCTTGGTAAACCTACATTCCCCTGTAAGGGATCACAACTACCATGCATGTCTTTAATTGCTTCAGTAATTATTTACAGTCTTTAGTTTGGAGACTCAGTTTTACTGTGAAATTTTCAGGCAAATGAGTCAAAACTGGGTGCCTACAACCATATTTAGGCTTTCTGAGAAGTGTGATCTCATTCAGAGAAGTATTGAGAAGTTTTCTGTGTCAATGGAAAGCAGAGGTGCTCAATACCTTTGAAATATTATCAGACTTGAAGCATCTAAATATAGGTGTTCAAGCCTAATTTAAGAACATGGTTTAAAAATGTTGGTCTAGAAAATTCTGTGGTTTAAGTTTTCTTCCCCTTGCATAGCTACAGAATGTAAAAGGTCTAGTGGAATGAACTATCAAATATTTGTGATTTTGAACATTTCACCTACCAAGCAGTTGCATTTCAGTAGGGTTAAGACATTTGTTCAAACTAGGGTTAATGTATCAAAAGCAGCGTGGCCAGCAGGTCGAGGGAGGGGAT
>VYZW01031621.1:2785-14560 GCA_013401315.1 Balaeniceps rex | reverse complement strand
AACATGCTGGTTTGAACATCCCAAGGATATTCAAACTCTCAAGAGCTATTGTAATTAGGCTGGAGAATAAGGGGAAGATGGAGGAAGGTGTCTTTCCCATAGGCTGGCTCTCCAAGGAGAAAAAGTAAAAGGTGTAATTATTCATAATTCCTGATAGATGGCTCCTGAAGTACAGAGGTGACGGCAATGCTGAGTACAAATACCAGATTGGTCTCATGATCAATCATTTCGTCATACCATAAGCCAGTGTTACACAGTACAGCAAAGCGATAACCGTAATCCATCTCCCAGAGGTGACAAACAGCACATAAGTACTGACAAACAGCATATACGGTAAGTAAGGTGCTACATAACACAACTTTGAGAACAAATGCAAAAACTCTGAGAGCAAGTAAATCAACATTGTGACCAGCGATTACTAAACTAATATAACAAATGCTTATAACAAATTTGTTTTAACATGCTCTGGTCAGATNTAATATAACAAATGCTTATAACAAATTTGTTTTAACATGCTCTGGTCAGATCTGTCGTTATCTCAACCCTTCGAGCCCCACATTGGGCGCCAAGAAGGACTGTTGTGGTTTAACCCCAGTTGGCAACTAAGCACCACACAGCCGCTCGCGCACCCCGCCTCTTCCCGGTGGGATGGGGAGAGAATTGGAAAAAAAAATGTAAAACCCGTGGGTTGAGATGAAGGCAGTTTAATAGGACAGCAGAGGAAGAGAAAGTAATATTAATAATAATGATAAAAAAATATACAAAATAAGTGATGCACAATGCCACTGCTCACCACCCACTGACCGATGCCCAGCCTGTCCCCGAGCAACGATCGCTGCCCCCCCGGCCAACTCCCCCCAGTTTCTATACTGAGCATGACATCATATGGTATGGAATAGCCCTTTGGGCAGTTTGGGTCAGCTGTCCTGGCTGTGCCCCCTCCCAGCTTCTTGTGCACCTGGCAGAGCAGGGGAAGCTGAAAAGTCCTTGACTGGTGTCAGCACTGCTTAGCAACAACTAAACCATCAGTGTGTTATCAGCATTCTTCTCAACTTAAGTCCAACACACAGCACTATGCCAGCTACTAGGAAGAGAATTAACTCTATGCCAGCTGAAACCAGGATACAGCGGAAGGAAAAGCCTCTCCCCCTTGACCTTGGCCACCACTCCCAGCCTTGTCTGCACGTGTGGCATCGCCTTGATGCAGCTCCTGTGGGCAAGGGGTTTTTTCCTATTTAGCCCCTGGGGACTGAGGATTTAGGTTTTTTTAAAAAATTTATTTAAAATCTTATTTAAATATTTATTTTAAATCTTACTTAAATATTTATTTAAAATTTATTTAAAAAGCCATATTCAGGACCTTTGAGAGTGAGTGCAGTTAGTAGTAACCACGTTGTGCCCTGCTGTCAGTCAGAGGGTTTTTGTATTGACTGACGTTTGGTTATTCATTGGAAGTGTGAATTTCTAGGATTTCTCTATATTTGTTATTTTTCAAGAACCACCTGTGCACTTGGCACTTCACAATAATAAAAAAAAATCTCCATTTCAGAGAGAATTATAAGTAAACAAGAAAAAATAGCTAATTCTTCAGAGCTTATTTAGGTACTTGAGTGAATTGGGCCTAGCTGTACAAAAATGGAAGTAAAATGTTCAGAAATTCTCTTGCCAAATGCTAGTTTCTCAATTACCTCATTAACCTGGGTGTTCCAATAAGCTTTTTTTGGCAGGTGCTTGGCATATGAACTTCAAATGGCATCGTGCAGATTGCAGTTGTTCAGGCTAATGGCTCTCCGACAGCCTGCAAGTGGAAACTGCTGCCTTCTCCAAGCAGGAGCACAGCATAAAACAGGATAAATCTCCTGCACTGAGATGGCGGGTAGACAAGAAATGTGATCCAAACTCCACTCACTGATCCAATTATTTTTTCTATTTACAACATTTATCATACATTAGTTTCAGAAGTCCGTACCGTAAAATACTTGTAAATTGTACTTCTACTGGTATACGCACTTATTCAGAATTTCTCAGTAGCTTTTGGAAAGCATCACTGGTTTCTTTCTTGAGCATTTGATATTGAAAATGCAAATTGTTTTGCTTTTAGATGAGTCACAAGGAATGTTTGCTTGCCGGTTGTGTGTACGCTTTAGATTCTTGTTTTCATTGCAGGTATTTACGTTTACAAACTCAGAACTTGCTCTCTGTTTCTTGTTTAATGAAATATTCAGAAAGAGTCACATTCTCCTGCTTTGTAGATGGCTATCAGAAAAGACTACCTTGTAGTGTAACACCCTCTTTAATGGCTAAATTTGACTATATGTCTGTGTAATTGGTCAGATGAACAAATACAGCAGTTTTGGCTGGTAAGAAAACATTAAAGGTGAAAAAATATCCCCTCAACACTAAACTCTGTAATGATTTCTCTGTGAGTAGCTGGGAATCTGAAAATTTGTTTGTATTGCATTTGTATTCTCATAGCAGTAAGGCTTGGTCCAAAAGGTGGTAATATTGTACTGATAAATAATTATTTTACTGAAGGTATTGTGGGTTGCATTGGGAAGTCATACTGAGACGCAGACATCAAACCAAAGACTAGTTTGAGCCTGCGGTGTGCTGCTCCTTTGCAATGCAACTTGATCTGCTTTCAGTGAAAGTCGTAAACATTCATCGCATCTCGGGATGAAGCTTCTCTCATACCCTCTGCAGCACCTTTAACTTTGGAGATGCAAAAGAAGGTAGAAAGACCAAGTCCTGCCCACTGCAGGATAACTCCTGAGAGTTAGTGATTGCTCTTTCATCTTAAATCGACAGAAGTCACCAATGGGCAGTATTTATAAGACATTAAATAAGATACAAATTGAGGCCATTGAGGGCCGATTATGGCCTGCGCTGGTGGTAAATGCCCTTATCAGCAACACCGCCCCATTCAGACCTTTATTTGCAGTGCCTGCAAGTGACTCTCTCTACTAATAGTGCAAATAAAGTCATGGAATTTCAATAAATAATTCAGCCCTGGATCTGATTTCAGGTTCAGCATTAACTTTCAGCACCTGGCTGCTGTTATTATTTGTTAGTCTGATATGCTGCTCAGAGGCATGGAAATTTGGCTGCAATTCATCAACATTTGCAGAACGTACTATATGACCAGATTACTGTCCCCGGCTCAGAGATTTTTAACAGACATTCAAATTCCAGATGTGCACAGGCTCAATTCTTACAAGAAAAACTGCATGCAGGATCCTGGTACTGTAATGGGAACTGGAGCTCTGCATAGAGCTTGCTTTGGAGAAACAACTCCTTTATTTGCACCTGATCTCTACTAGAAACAGGAATAATTTGACTATAATTTGCATTGCCTGTGACGTCTTTTGACAATGATCTATCTCATTTTATTTTCTGCAGCTTTCCTGGGGGAATTAATTTTTTACATATCTAATCAGCTCTCAGGATATAGAATCATCAATATTTGAAACAATTATAATTGGAGCTTTGTGAACAGCTAAAACAGATTACTTCCCAGATTCTTTTTCCAGAGCCCATAAAACCACTTGTAATTTTAATCACTTCTTAGAAAGAAACTAGTGAATCCAAAATATGACTGTGCTCTCGCTGAAGTGGGTGGAATATTTGTCATTAGTGGGAATATTTTGTACAAATATTGACTGTTATGGAAGCAGAACTAGATCAAGTGTATTAGAGTATAATCTATTAATAGCTGGGGCACCAAAAGGCCAAAACCAGAATATGACCCTATAGGCATAAGCTTCCAAAATGGAGGAGGTGCATTCTGTATGTGCAGAGCATGAACAGCCATCCAGTATAAATATGTTGCAGGATAAGTTTATTTGTCTTAAAAAAGGATTTGTGGCTTTCTTGTTCAACATCCTTACCTCCTCCTATGAGATACACCGATGTAGCCAAGACAACCAAGCAGTGGCTGATGCTTGAGCATCTCTATTGACTTTAACTAAAATTTGGACAAATTTCCGAGTACTGCTGGGGCCTGACTCCCCAAATCCCGTGACTAAGGTTCCTTCCACCAGTTCAACTCACATACAGCAATGCAACTTATAGAAAAAAAAATTACATATATAAGCGATGGGGTAAAGTAGCTACCTTTAGCAAAATATTACAAATAGGATGTTTGTACTGGGCGTGAGAACTTCACCCTGCAATGCAAACATACACCACTAGAGGGGATTTTACTACCACTCTATGTCTAGCATATGTCTATCCTGAAAAAACTTTCAAAACATATGTTCTAGTTCAACCACAAGATGTTGGCTACAAACTGAGTGAAATCTATGGTTTGTATTATGCAAAAGGTCAGGAAAGATTATTATAATTGTCCCTTCTGGCCATTAAACCTATGAGTGAGATTCTGGTTCCGTCAAAGTCACGGGCAAAATTCCCGTTCACTTCACCAGGGCCAGACTTCATCCCATGCAGGTCAGAGGAAAGCAAAAGTCTGTGCCACCAAGCATCTAGGACTGACAGCAAGAATAGCTTTGCTGTCAGAGTCACTAATATATACTGTTAAGATTTTAAAACATCCTATGCACCTTCTCCGCTCTGCAGCAAGATGAAATAAATCAAGACCAGTTTACCAAATTTTTTTTCTTTTGATTTCTTCAAAGCCTAAACTAATGCAGATTACACAACCTCCTTAGAAAGTCTGCTTTGTGTTTCATTATTCTTATAATTACACTGGATTTTTTTTCTCCTAAAGCTTTATTGTTGCAAACTAAGCAAAATACTTAATCCTATCCTCTTGTGGGCATGAACAACAATGGATCATCATCCTCTTCGTAAAACCGTCTTCTACATGCTTGAGGACTGTTGTGTAGTGGTAGAACATCGCATGTAGATCGCATTATCTTGTTGCTGTTGCTTGTAGATGCATACCTTGATGATTCATATTGTTTGTGATTGACATAAAACCTTCATCCTTGCAGCCTCACCAGCTATTCCCCATCCTGTATTTGTACATTAGATTTTGTTCTTCTTACATATTATACCTTGAGGTTTACTTTCCTAAATTCCATTTAAGTGATTTCAGACACTTTGTTCCAACTTCTTAGCATCATTTTGGAGACTACTCCTCTCCTGGGAAATACCAATAACTTCTCTGTGCTTGTTACTGTCAGGAAATTTTGTAGAGTTCTGTCTATTCCTTCCTCCATTTTGCTAATGGAAACATTAAATATGACTCATCTTGTCGTAGACATTATGGTACCTTTATTTGTTAGGTGTTTCTAGACTAACAGAAAACTTGATTACTACTACTCCATAAGTATTTTTTCAACCAGTCACACAAGCACTTTGCAGAGATTTTGTACAGGTCCTATTTCCCTACTTTGTTTATGAAAATACAATCTGAGCTTATGTCAGAAGCCTCAGAAGCCAGCATCTATATACCTGCTCCTACCTGCTGCTTCCTTCCTACCCACTGTGCTGGATACCCTGTCAGAGAATAAAATTCGATTGATTTAATGTCATTTGCTCCTGATAAGTCCTTATTGTCTTTTCTTATCAACTTTACATGTCCACATATGCTTGTGAGCTTACTGTTTAATCATTTGTTCCAGTATCTTTCTATATGTTAAGCTTATATATCTGTAATTTCTTGAGTTCTTTTCTTGTTCCTATGGCATCTCACTCACGTCTGATTATTGATGGGTCCCCAAAAAGCAAAGCTTTTAAAAGCTGTTCTCTGTGGTTCCATCCAGTGGCTCATGTGGGTACACAGGACCCTGTGCCATGAAACTGGTAAGTGATGGGAGCACAACTGCTTTGTTAGGTTGGAAAAGGCTCAGGAGGAAGTGTAAAGGATGATTGTTATTTGTCCATCAAGCCAAGAAAGAAACATATATATCCAGTCCACTATGTCTGGAAGCACACAAACTTTGTGCATAATCTGCTAACGAGAGCTGTGACGAGAAGGCAATTTTGGGTTTTGAAGAATTTCAAGATTTTGCTCTAAATTGCTCTAAGTCTAAAAAACACATTTTCAAACAGTCGCAGTGTTATTGAACAGAAGCTGTGGGTTTTCTGTGAGAAGGGAAACTGAAACAGACTCAGTAATTTTGAAAGGAAATTTTGGCTGGTGGGTGGGCTGCTGGGCAGCCAGGAGCCCTGCGAGTCCTGGCCGAGCTGCATGTTGGGACCCCGTGCTCTTACGGCTTTGCGTGGTCCCAGCACCCTGCCTATCCTCCGGCTGGACTGCGGCAGGTAGCCAAAGACCAGGACTCCAGGCATATTTCCAAGATGGTATGGCCAAAGCCATTGCACATGTCCACCAGGTATTTGTCAAATCCCAAGTGTGCTCCTCAAAAGAATATTCTTCCAATGGAGATTTTTTTTTTTCAACACTCTTATATTAATTTTTTGCTTAGTTGCTCAAGAAGTTCACAGTCAGGGATACTCCCAAAGCGGATCTAGAAAATTCTTACTAACTTTTATAAACAGCTATTTCTTCTGGGTGGCTCCTGGCCTGATCTTCCAAGTGTGGAGAGTTGATACTTGTGAGAAGTCAGCTGCCTTCAAATTGTCTCATAGGATCTAAAACTGCTAGCCACTTTGAAAATGTCAGCCTGCATTTATCACCCATCCTTTAGCTGGCATTTTGCTGACATTAAAAGAATCCTTATAAATGAAAGACACTCTATATGTAGTTTTTCTCTATGATACTGTTGATGTTACTTAATGACTCTCACTCTTCTGGGGGCTTTTCCCTTATACATCACCAAGTGAAAGTCAGATTTGGTATGCAGGAATTCCTCACAGCAAAGCATGATGGAACATGATCTCCTAGAAAAAAAATACTTTGGTCCCATCCTTAATTCAGGAATAGCTGTATATATTTTGGTGTAGAAAGTTTCATCATAGTTCCCACTTCCTTTGATTATTTGCTATCAATAACTCATTAAGTTGAACACATGCAATGATAAGTAAGGGATCTACAAATATAAATGAGAACAAAATAATTTCTTGGTCCAGGGTGTCAGACCAGTCTGTGCTTTTCTACTCTGTTGATATTAATCAAGTCATGGACCTTTAGTTCTTTAAAGAAAGCAGAAGAGGTGATGGAATAGCATGAATTATTTTCACATGCTGAGTCTCTTTACCTGTGACTAGTTTGTAGTTTCCTAAATCCAGACTGTACACGACTGATTGGAGTTCTCAGGCATCTCAAAGTTTGTTTCAAAGCAAAACATATTTCATGCAGAACATACGCAGTGACCAGTGGCTCTAACAAAGCCCTTGAGGAAAACCAGGACCTACTTGTACAGGTTGATCACTGTGCATGTAGCTATTCTGCCACCAGGACCTCAGCTGATGTGGCAGATGAACCTGCTCTGCACCAGGTGCATGGACGAGCTTGAGTCAACTGATCTTTAACTATGAACATCCTAAGCCACCATGAAAGGATCCCTAGGAAGAAGCTGACCTATATGATTGATCCCTTCCTGCCCGTGCTGCCATTCATGTGAATATAAAAGCTGGAAAACAATGATTTACCAAACCTGAAGAAAATATTTGTCATCTCAACTACTGATGCCCGCAGGGTCTCCACCTCCTGAAAATCCTGAATGTCTCAAGAGTGCAAATGCATCTCTCCCAAAACTGCAGAGATCTGGGAAGTGCAACGGCAGCTCCTTGGAGATCCTCAACTCTACTGACGTGCTGCTCAGCCGGTTTGAACTGAGTGTAACAAGCCAGCTCCCTTCAAATTGGCCGGCAGTACAGACCAAGTTAAGCTTATGTGCATCTATAATGTATGTCTGTACATATGCCAAACTTGGACAACATTTTGGCTGGCTTTTAGGGAGCTGGCTAAAGAGTTTCACCACTTCCTTTTTGTTTTGTTACTACCCTGACAGTCTTTCTAGCAAATGCTCTATTTTTATTTGACATATATGCACATGGTCCATTTCCATGTGTGTGTGCTTAGGAATATATTGCTGCTCTATCTTGCCCGCCCGTGCAAGGCTGCTGCTAAGAGTTTCTCCTAGCAAAATGAAATCTCGGAAAAAGTCCAGTGAAGTTAAAATGCTGCACAGCAAATTTATTATTGTTGTTATAGGCCCCTATTCAGGAAAGTACTTAAGTATATGCTTAAGTCCCATTGAAATCGTCAGGACTTAAGAACATGCTTGAAGTCAAGCATATACTTCCTCTGAATTGGGATGTATTTCAGCACATGCTTAAATGCTTTCCTGAACCAGAGCCACAGTCAACAAGAGTGTCCTGTGATACACAGGACTTGTGCTACAAGATTTACTTCTTACTTGAGACCTACCAGTGCTGCTCTATGAATATACACTTCTTAGCTTGCCTCTCCGTTGGTGGCACTCCAAATATCTTACTGGCTTTTACATTTGGACAAGAAGTTGTGAAAGAAAAGAGACGAGAAACTGGGAAAAAATGATCCTTACTAAAGCAATACCTTGGCATGTCCTATCTCATGTTGCAGCCAATGATTTTTCCCTACAATGGAGATTTGTGCTATTGTGTGTGTGGTATAATTACTAAGACAGATTTTTTTTTTTTAATGGCACAATAAATAGGATATTTCCTGGCCTGCTCTGCATTTCGAATAGGATTTTCACTTCCCCTTTGGGTTCTGAGAGTAAGGAGAGTAAGTGTCAAAAGGCAGTCACTTTCCCAATTTTAAAACAGAGAGGGTGTAACCATGTGTAATGTGAGTCTAGATTTTGATTGTAGGGATGATGAAATCAAATCCCTCCTTAATCCTTACTGGGAAACATTGAGGTAAATTAGCCTGCCTGCTTTTGTTAACTTGTTAAAATGCTTTTGAAAAAGAAATGTGTTTTAGTGTCATCAAAAATATCTGCCTATGTTACCACAGAGTCTAAGAGCGCACTGGACCATTGTGCAGAATGGCCTCAATGCAATGAAAATGAAAAGAGAAGGGGAATAGATAAAACCAAATACATTATTTTCCTGGAAAAAACCACAGTGCTTTCTGGTATGCAACTCTTCCAGCGCTGCCATTTTTAAGCTAGATGCTTAGTCATTATTAATGATGGTATATTTCTTTAAAGCTGCTATATTTTGGGAATAACTGGAAATGAAACTTGCTTTTTTTCCCCCCCGTAAGGTTAGTTAAAATAATATACAGTTGTCTGTGTGCATTGCAGTCACTGTGCATGCACCAGTTGGAGTATTTTTGGCACAAGTGAGGAAGAGTATTCCAGTTATTTCATTTATAGCAAAGTAGTAGCTTGAACTTGAGAAGAGCTCCCTGTTCGTGTCATTCAGCTGTGCTGTGCAGTGGTTGGAGGCTCTCGATACTACCGCTACTTTACAAAAATATTTGGCACAAGCTCATAAAATCCCTGAGACTTCTTTTTCTCCCCCCCTGAAACCTTCTTAATTTTTTTCCTTGGTAATGCGGTGTACACCCCCCACTTGTGCACACAAATATCTTTAAGGTTTAATTAATTCCTTAAAAATAGCTGAAGTATTTAAGGAGGAGTGCCTTATAAATAATAAAGAAGAACATCTTGTTCATTCTTGCCATTACTCAGATAGAGGCAAGCAGCTGGTATGACGGTGGGGTTTTTCTGATGTGATTATACCAAGTTCCAGGACAGGACCTTGCATCAACCGCTGTGAAGTACCTATACGGATGGAGGTTAAGTAGAAAAGCGTCTTTTTTTAGTAGCTAAAATAAGAGTAAATTTGTGTGAAGCAACGGGAGCAGAAAGTGATGTTTCCAAGATGGAGCAAAATAATTCTCTAGCAATTAGGCCTCCACGGATTCCAGGCTTATCTGTTACTGGGGTCCACATTCATCCCACCTAAATTCAGACACTCATTGGATTCCATCAAAGTGAAAAGTGGCCAGATTCATCCTTTGGATGTGCACCCCGGCCTTGCCTGCCCAGGAGACCTTCCCTTAGGCATCTCAGTTAAACTTCAGTGGGATGAGCATTGCCCAAAGAGTCTCACCCAACAAATCCTCAAATCTGTTTTACTCTTCCACAGTCACTCTGGGAATTTGCCTTTTCAGGTGAGGTCCTTCTCCACGGGGAACAGGAGGGAATGCTCATCTGCAGAGGGAAGGTGGCTCTGAAACCCTTTCACAGCTTTGGGAGTTATCGTGCACTTTAAAAACTCTCTTTCCTTGATCCTAGTGCCCACAAAGCCTCAAGTCTATCCCTACTTGCAGTCATTAAATTAGAAATATCTGGTGTTACTGGCAGGGAAAGCACATATATCATCAAATTGCTCCTTTTTATAAGTGGTTGATCACTTTTGCTGTGCTTCAGGGAAGCCATGTGAGAAAGCTTTTGTGCTCATTTGTGAATAACAGCAGGGATAAATGGTGTTTCTCCAGCTTGTCAATTATTTGTTCTTTTCTTTCCATCCACTATTTGTGTTCTTGATCTTGATGAAGGTATTATTTAATTCCTGCATTTCTGAGCCCTTAACAGAATGGACAGATACATAATAGGCTTGTATTTAGGCACTACTGGGGTGCTTTAAGCAAGCTGTTTTTCTTTGAAGCTAAAAGTGACTAAGCCTGGGAAGTTCTCTGTTCTTCCTCGTCTCCTCCTGGTAGCTAATAGACTTCACAAGGGACCTTGAGACACTCTGTTAAGCCTTTGAAGTTATTACCTACTAAGGTTTTGCTCTTTCTGAGTGCTGAACATTGAATTACTGACTGCTATTAGAAGCAATGAGAAAGGCTTCACAAACTCGACAGATCCTTGCCTGTAATTTCTGAAGAAAAAGAGCTGAATTTAATGGATAAATTGTGTTGCTGGGGAGATTTTGATTCTGTTCCCTCCTCTGTCACCAGTTTGCCTTGTGATTTGTGGTAGCGTTTTCAGTTATGCCAGTCACATGAGATCAAAACCCATGAGTCAGACTCCACCCAAATCATGAGCCTGGCTTCCAGATCCCGGAGCTTTGAACAGAGATCATACCATACTTTTTCTTTAGTTTATCTTTTGTTTCTGGAATTTCCTCTGTCTATTCCCAACNTATAGCATTTGCCTCTTTTCAGGAAGGGTAAGAAGTTAAAAGTTCTTGGCAATGGTTTAACAAGCCAAAGCCAAAACAACAAATGTGACTTTGCAGTAATTATTGCATGCAATATGGTGGTGCCTGGTATTCCCATGGTAACATTGTCGTTGTTTTGCCATGAAATTCGCAGAACAGAGCTAAATGTTTAATTAATAAAATTTTGCAAATCTAGGCTACTCACACCTCAGGCAGATGGGAAAATGTATCTTCTCTTGCTCATCCTCATGCCATACCACTCTTATCCACATTGTTTGCTGGTTCTTGAGTATGCCATGTGCCAGGCGTATTGCAGATCCATAATTTCAAGTAAAAGCACAGCGAAATTGTACCCCCATATCCAAATACGTCTAGAGTCTGAGTGCTTGAAACTGAATCTGAACCCAGAGAAAAACTCTTTACATAGCCCTAAACTTTACGATGGGTTGTCTCCAAGCCTTGGATCCACACTCACTCCATGTTCTGGTAGATGGGAAATCTGGAATTTGTTTTTAAACCCAGAATCGTCAAAAGCTGTGTTCAAGACATGAGAAAGATTCACGACGCCTACCAGAAAATCTTTCAGCTAAACATGTCACATGCAGGGCCTGAATTTGTAGCAACTGGACACATCTCAAAATGTTTCTAGTTGTGCTGTGACTGTTTCACAGAACTGCAATAATTAGAAGTGATTCCTTCTTTAAGACAGAGAAATGCTACCTCACAGCTTGAATATTAATAAGA
>VYZW01031611.1:37621-58705 GCA_013401315.1 Balaeniceps rex | reverse complement strand
GGAGGACACGGGGAGAGGTCACCTCCAGCTGAGGCTTTGCCTCGCTGCCAGGGACGGCGAGGGATGGGGCTCGCGGTGGGGCCTCCGGTCCTCCGGTGTGCGGAACAGGTGCTGACCCACAGCCCGGGCAGCGGGGAGCCAGCTCCAACCATGGGGAGCCGGCCCCAGGCAGCGGGGAGCCAGCCCCGGGCAGCGGGGAGCCAGCCCCGGGCAGCGGGGAGCCAGCTCCAGTGATGGGGAGCCAGCCCCGGGCAGCAGGAGCCAGACCCAGGCGGTGGGGAGCCAGCCCAGGCAGCAGGGAGGCCTTGTGGTTGCTGGCCCTAGAGCTGGGTTCTGCTCAGGCAGGGAGCCCGTGCCTGCATAGCCCGCCGCACCCCCAGCCCCCTTCTCCCACCGATCGCGAAGGTGGTGGGTGTCTCTGAGGGACCTCGTACCACAAATTGTCTAAGGCAGGCAGAAAGCCCTGCAAATCTGCAAGGGGTGTTTGGGGGGAGCAGGGTGAGCGGGGGGCTCGCTTTGAGCCAGGAGTGGGCAGCGAAGCGCAAGTGCCCTCCAAAAAAGCTGGGTCAAAGAAGCAGGCAGGACCTGTCCGGTCACTCCATTGTCCCCACCTGGCTGGCCCAGGCAGTTCAGCAGCCCTTTCCAGACACCCAGAACTCCGGCTCTCCTCCCCGACCCAGCCCAGCTCCTGGAAATGCCAGAAGACCTGGTATGCTGGGGTCTGCCACGGCTCCTGGCTCAGAGGCCCATCTGAGGTCTGTTTCCCCGTATGCCCCGGAGCGCAGTGGGCTCTGCCAGCCCCGGCTCCCGCGCCCACTGCCCTTTGCCTGGCCACTGGCTCGAGAGCCAGGACACAGCAGTGCGGGCAGCAGCAGGGAGCTGCCAGCCCTGGGAGAGACCTCAGGAAAATTGCTTAGAAGCTGCAAGAAAATGGGGAGTGATTGTCACAGCCCAAGTGACTGTCAGAGCTTAATAATTAGCGGGCAGAGGGGGTGGAAGTACAGCCTGTCTCTGTATAATTTTGCAGCCGCCGTCGTAGCGATTGTTGCAAAGGACTGAAACAGGGCAAAAGAGCTTCAGGTTGCATGGGGGATCAGGTCCCTCCTGATCTGGCGGGTCCTGAGGGGTGAAGGATGCTGTGCCAGTCGGTACCCAGCACATCGCCCTCAGCTCCTGTCTCGCGGGGTGCAGGAGGTGGGCAGCGACTGGACTGCTGGGCTCAGAGGGGGCCAGGGGATGCTGACCTCCTCCCTGCCTGCCTCTCCCACCCTCACAACTGTCCGGTGCGGCTCGGAGTGGGACGGGAGCTAATCGCACTCCTGCATCTTCAAAGGGATTCTTGGGAGCTGCAAATCACCTTCCCAGCGCTGCTGGGAAGGGCCCAAGGGGGGGTTGCGAGGCCAGCCTTTGCGCCGAAGCTGCTTCGTCTTTGTCCTTGGGCGCAGGGCGCGTCTCCCTGCCAGCCCAGAGATCTCCCACAGGTCTTCCTCCCGGTGCCTGGCCTCCCCTGGGGAGATGACAGAGCTGTGCCTAGCTGCTGGGAGCAGGGAGGAATGGGATTTGGCAGTGGACAGCGCGAAACTCCTCTCGGGCGTGCAGCTGGGGTGAATACTTGGATGCTCCCAGGCCGTTTAGGCTTGGGCTGCTAGGACCTCAACGGCTTGGGCATTCCTGAGCGGCTACATGCAGGCTTCCTTGCAGAGGGGTGACGTCGGGTCCAAGCTGGAGCTTATCTGCCGAGGGGAGGGAGCTGAGACTTGATAAGAAGCAGCCCTGCGGTGGGTCTGGGTCGCTGGCAGGGTGGGACGCCCGCCAGCTGGGAGAGGAGGGCAGGGACCTGTGGTACCAGGAGGTACCTTGGCTCGTCTCAGGCGGGATCATTCTTCTGCCCCGTGCACAGGGCAACGCATGGAGGGGTCTTTACATTGGTGTCCCTGGTCATTAAAATCCAGCCTTGCTCATGTCCCAACGGGCTGGGCAAGGCTGCAGGAATCTGGGGCTTGCGAACCTTTGCTCTGCCCACTTGGCCAAAACGTACCTTTGATGCTCCTCTAATGCTGGTGGGGGCTCGTATCCCCCTGCACCCCTTTCTCGTGCATCGGAAGAGCTGAGCAGGCTGCTCTGGAGCCCAGGATGCTTGCTTGCAAGCGTGGCAGTGTTTGCAGGCGCTCGTCAGAGAAGGCAGCATGCTCGTAGGCTGCTGGAACCAATGTGATGAGTTAGCAGGTCTCTGTGCCCGGTGGTTTGGTGGGGCTGGGAGGCAGCTCTCCAGTTATTGCGTCTGTCCTCGGCTGGCTCAATAACCGCAGAACGGGGTCCCTGAGGAAGCACCGACCATTGGGACAGGCCTCCTTGTCCCCCTGTCTGTTGGAGCCATGCGCAAGTGCTGCCTGGGTTGCCAGGGGGAAATGAACTCTGCTGGTATCTGCCGTCCTTTGCCATCCCATCGTTTGGGTCTGCGGCGTCGCTGGGTGCCTGGCATGGGGGTGGGGGGTACCAGCCCCTGGCACGGCGCGTGCTCCCTGCGCTGCCCCAGTGGCCCCAAAGCCAATTCCCGAAGTAAGCCAGGGCTCAGGGCTGCGTTCCCGTCTCTGCTGCTCCCAGGGGCCTCCATCCTCCGGGAAAAGCAGGCTCAGCTTTACAGACCCCTGGGGCGCTGGGAAAGTGGTCCCTGAGGAGCCTGTGCCCGTGGCTTTCGGAAGGAGCTAAAGCGCGAGGAAGCTCTGGGGGTTCTTGCCACTTCCAGGGCAAAGTCAGGTGAATTCAGAAAGGCCCCCCACTTTTTTTAGCTAATAAGTGTAGGGAGGCTGGGGGAGAAGGCAGCTCGACCCAGCCGGGAGGCAGCAGCAGGCTCCGGGGCGCTGGTTTCCAGGTGAGGGTGCCGACGGTGCTCCAGCTGGGACATGCAGGAGCAGCCGTGCTCTGCTGGGGGGGCCGAGCCAGCATGCGCTGGTGTCCCCCCAGGTCACTCGTGGCTTTCAGATGGGGCCGGTTGCTGCTCTGGATGTGGCTGGGGGATGTTTTGGCTCCACGACTCTGCTCAGCCGGGGGGCAGCCCAGCCTGTCCTTGCCATGGCCCCCAGGACCCCGTCCCCTCTCTGGGCGCTGCGGCAAGGATGTACGGAGATGAGCCCCTCTGCCCCGACCCACCGCCTGTGCGGGACCCCCGGGGCGAACCATCAGCAGGGTGTGTGGACGGAGGACGGGCTGTGCAAAAGCACGGCCCCTCCGCCATCCCTCCCCGGGCCGGTGGCGGGGAAGGAAGAGGGGCCGGGGCCCGGACAATGGGCCGTGGCGCTGACTCAAACAGCCAGTTCCTGGTTGCTTCCTCTCCCCCCGGGCTGGAGCCGGCTGCGGGAGGGGAAGGCGGAGGAAGCTCACTTCTCTCGGCCTGTTTTTGAAGCAAGGGCTCTCGGGTGGCAGGAGCGAGCACCCTCCTGCCTGCGCCGCAGCGATGGCCAAGGCGGAGTGGCTCCTGGCGCCCTGGCACCGGGGAGGTAAGGCGGGCAGCGCGGGCAGGGACGGGCAGCAGGGCAGCCTCCTCCGAGAGGAGCGTGCGGCGAGGGTGGTGGGGTGCGCAGGTGCCCTCACTCTGCAGGGCAAGGCCCCGGGTTGGCGTGACCTGTCGGGCACGGGGATGCGGAGGCTGTCGTCTCCGGAGGCTGTGCCATAGCCACGGGGTCGGTGCTGTCCGGCAGTGCGGGTCTTGTCCTGCCTTCCCCAGCCTGGTGTGTCCCCTTCCCTTTTAAATCCTTGCTGCCATTCCCCAGCCCCTTGGGGTGTCCTTGTTCTCTGACAAAGCAAGAGAAGCACAGAGACCCCCCACCCGCGCGTCCCACCGACCACTCCTCAGGCTGGGGCTGAGCCCCTCTGGGACGGATCCTGCCCGGCGCTGTGGTGCTGTACCCTCCTGGCAGGTCTCGCTTGCTGGTGGCAGCAGGAGTGGGGACCACAGGAGCATGGGTCAGCTCACGTCACAGTCAGCCAGGGCCCTCGCTGCTCTCACTGCCATTCCTGCTCTCGCTGCTCTCACTGCCCTCGCCGTCGCTCCTGCTGTGGCTGATTTCACATCTCGGGCCCCTTTGTCCTGGGGCCTGGCCGCGTTCCCCTCTCAGGCGACTTCCTCGCATTGTCCCGGCCCCGCGGAGTGTAAAACCAGCCGGGCACAGGGGAAACGGTGCTTTCCTGGAAGCACCCCTGCCCGCGAGGGGCTGCAGCCTCCCCGGCACAGGCAGCCCACACACCTGGGAGAGCTGCGAGCGCTGCCCCGGGCATCCACGCGCCGCCAAACTGTCCCAGCCAGGCTGGGGACGTCACCGGGGGAAAGCCAGCAGGCAGCTGGCCTCGGCCGCCCCGTGCCTGGGGGTGCCCTTGGCCGCGGTGCACGGCAATGCTGTGCCGGGGTGCCAAGGGCTGGCTGGGCTGGCAGGTTGCCATGCCAGGTTTCCTGAGGCTCTCAGGAAAGGCTCGTGCCTGTTTCTTTGGCTGGGAAGCACGTGAGAGCGAGGGTTGCGATGCGAGGAGGAAGCCAGGCTGCTAGGGAGCCGCAGCGGGGCTGGGAGAAGGGCTCCAAGGGGTCTGGTCCTGCCGCCCATGGCCGATGGCTTGCTGCAGGGACCTGGGACCGGCCAGGCTCTGGGATGGCAACGGCAGGGTGATGAGAGCACCCGCGGCCGAGCCCAGAGCAGCCCCCGCCAGTACTGGGGCTGCTGCTCTGATCTTGGGAGCGGCGGCTCTCGGCTCCTTGGCAGGGAGCAGCGTGAGTTCATCTTGGCCGGCCGCGGTACCAGGCCAAGCCCCGCTGTGAGCGTGGCCGCGGGCAGTTCCCGTCCCCGCGGCACGGGCGGATGGCACGCCGGGGCTGCTCCTGCGCCGGGCTCACCGGCCAAGTCCTCCCCGCAGCACACGCACCTCCCCCACCTGCCAAAACTCCCTGACAGGGTCCCGGCTGACATTGCCGGAGCCAAACGTACCCGCCGCGGCTTTTCACCGGTGGCCCCCACGCGCCGCCCAGCATCTGCACCTGCCGGGCTCGAGGGCAGTCACCAAGCCAGCGGTGCTGCAGCTCGCGGGGACTTTGACCTGTGTCACCTGTTCCCCTGGCACCGTGCTGCCACCGCAGCAGGGCACCCCACCGCAGGATGCTCCCCTGGCCTGTCTGTACGGGGTCACAACTGATGCCGTCCATGGGGAGCGCACGCGTCCCCTCCACAAGGCACGAGGTGAAGGTGATGGATCACTTGGGATCTGGCTGGAGAAAGAGGGCTTTTATCTGTTTTACTGGATCTCATCACAGGGCCAGGCAGGCAGAGTCCCCTAGCACGCCGTTAACTCTGAGCCCTGCTGATGGTCAGTGACGTTAATGACTGTTTTTCTGCTGGTGGTTTTAATAGAAACCTCTCACATAATCCAGCCTTCTCCCCACGAGCTGAGTGACCCTCACAGCTGCCAAACCTACACCCCTGCCAGCACCTTCTGCGGTGCCGTTATCTCCTGTCAGTACAAAAATCAGCTGATTGCATGTTAAACCGGGAGAGCGAGAAGAGCCAAGAGGCTCCGGCAGATTCGGTGCAGCAGGGTGATGTTATTCTTCAACGCCCCACGGTCCTGCTGGGCACCTCTGCAGGAGCACGCAGACACGCTGTGCAGGGCAGCATCGGCGTCCTGGCGGGGGCACCCCTCTAAAAAGCTTCCAGCCCCTCTGGCCTCAACCACCAGGTCAAATGGCTGTAAGGGTGGCCCTGCCTCGCCGAGGGCTCGGGGATGTGCCCGCAAGATGTGTAGCGGAGGGACGATGTCCCGGGGAGAGTTCGGATTTGGACATGGGCGCGCTCCAGCCCGCGCGCGGCGAGGCGGGCAGGTCCACGTCCCAGCGGGGCAGCTGGACTGGCCGGTCCGAGTTCAGCGGGGGGTGAGCTTGGGACAGGAGGTGCTTTCTGCGGCTGCTGCCAGCTCCCGCTGTTTGCTCTTTTCTCTTCCTCTCCGCTCGTCGCAGAGCAGCGTGCGCTTTGGCTCCGTACCACAGGGAATGTCATCAAGCCGCACGCGCCGGGAGCGAGCAGTCACGGTGCCGGCAGCGGGCCGGGGCGCTTGCTCGAAGCCGGTGGCATATATTGCCGGCACTGCGACACATCGGCTCCTGCCGGCGGGGTTTGGGTTGCTGTCGGGATCAGTCTCAGCCTCCAAGTTTGCAGTCCTCATCCTCCGGTGTGCTAGGACCGGCGGCGGCGGCTGGCTTGCCGCTGTGCCGATACCCGTTGCCATGGCTGCTCTGCTAATGGTGCATCGCCTGCTGCTGCCGTTACATCACTCCTGTGGTACCTCTGCATCGGCAGCGAGGAGACGAGCGGCACCGTCTGCATTGCCGGCGCTTCCCGCTCGCTTGGAGCGAGCTTGAGAAGGAAAAGTTTGGCAGCGAGCTCGAGCGAGAGGCATCATCTCACAGAAGCTTCGGCCTGAATTGAAACAACTCCTGATGGCTCTGTCGAATATCTCCCTGTGGATTCGGGATGCCTGGGCAGTAGGTAAATTGGGACACTGGTGTGGAGTGGGGGTGACTCGGGGAGACGCTCGTGGAGGGCATGCGTCCTGTGCTCTGCGGCTGGGGGTCCTGCAGGGACGCTCTTCTCCCAGGAGAGTGAAGCCGAGCTTCCTCTTGGAGCGAACTCCCCTCGGCTCCAGCCCCCGTCCTTATACACCCACAGTGGCTGCAGCGTCCCAAGCCTGAACACTCGCTCGCACCCAGCAAGGCTGCAAGCTGTTACAGAGGTACCAGCGCCCGCTGTGGCTGATGGTGCTGGCTCGCACCCCAGCCCGCCGGCGCTGCCCCTGCTTCCAGCCCCAGGGCGAGGGGCAGAGCTCGCTGCTGCCCGCCTGCAGCCCCAAGAGGGGACAGACCCCCCGGGAGACGCGGGGACACGCGGGGAGCAGCCTCCGGCAGCCCTGGTCCCCAGCCGCCTGCCGTTAACACCTCTGCCCATGCCTGCGCCTGTCTGCGGGCAGAGCCGGGGCTGCTGCCTGCTCCCCTCCGCAAGCCCCAGGGCAGGGAGCGGGGGCTGATGCCAGCAGGGAGCTGGGGCCAGCTGTGTGCGGGGTGAGCCCCCCCCCCGCCAGCTGTGCCTCAGTTTCCCCACAGCAGCAAGGCTGGCCAGGCTCAGGCCAAGAGTGCTGGGGGTGTGTGGGATGGAGCCGGCACTCCAGCTCTGCGCTCCCAGGACACCCGCAGGCATTTGCCACGGGGTAGGGGCCCCCTCAGAGGCATTTCGTATTTTGAGCCTGTCACCGATAAGCTCGGCAGGAGGGTCACCGCCAAGGGCAGCGGGCTCTGCCACGGCCGCACCGTTCCCCCCAGCCGCCGTGTTCTCCTGCCAGGCGCTCCGGCCTGGCTGGGGATGTGGGTGGCAGCCACGGCTTGCACAGACATCCCAAACCTGCTCTTGCACCAAGCCTGCACCGGGCCACTTCCGAAAACAGCCCGGCCCTCGGGAGTGCTGGCAGCAGCGCCGCTTTATCAGCCCCTGCCGCGGGCTGGGCTGCTGGCTCCTCGCACCACGTGTGATGCTGGGCCGCAAGTGGCTGCCGGGGCTGTTCCCAAAAAACCCTCTGAGCGACGGCTCCCAAAGAGCAAAAGCCACAACATCGGGGTGGTGTGCTTGCTCTTGCTCGCAGGGTAGAGCAAGCCCAGTGCAGCCCCTCGGGGCACGGTTCGGGGTGCCTGGGCCGCCCGAGGGATGCTTGGCTCATCCGCCCTTTCCCACCCCTTCTCCTCAGCTGCTGCTTCTGCGGGGAAGATGAAACCAGCCCCGCCAGAGCCTGGGCGATGCCCGTGCCGCTGCCTGCGTCAGCTCAGGATGGCGCCGGCTCGCTTGCGTTCCCAAACGAGCGCCTGTCTGCAAAGGGTGGAAAGCGCTGTAGGGCAGGGACCCCCCGACCGCCTCGTGCTGCCCTTTCCCCCTCTGTCCAGCGCCAGCTGGCCATGCTGCCCTCTCTTCCCTGCCTGCAGCTTGGCGTGGGCAGGGCAGGGTGCTGGGCCCCCCCTCGCCGGCTGCCTGGGCACGCTTCCGCTTCGCCCCAGGGCGGCCCCGGGTTTCGGTGCTGTGGTTTGCCCACGTGGTTGGAGCCCGTGGGGTGGGTGCCCAGGGGTGCCCCGGCAGCGGGGCCGAGGCTGCGGAGGTAAGCTCCCGTGCTGCGGCTCCTGGGAGGGCGGCGGGGGGCTGCCCCCCGGCAGGATGCTGGCACCGGGCGGCTCGGGGGCGTTAGGGGGGCAGTGGGGGGCTGTGCTTTGGGGGTGTCCCCGAGTCTCGGGGGGACACCGCGTAACTGCTGCAGGGTCTGCGGGGGGGTGGGGTGGCCGCTGGGGGATGCGTGGGCAGAAGGCGAGGAGCATCGGCACCCGCCGAGGCCAAAGGCTGGGTCTGTGCGAGCCAGGCGGAGGGGTGCAGCGAGCCGGCGTGCAGGGTCCGCCCTTGGGGTGCGCTCAGAAATGGGGGGGGCAGCAGCAGAGCCCCACCTCACCAAAGAGAGTGGGTTGAGGGGCTGGGGTCTGCAGAGGTGAACGTGCGGTCCCTGGCCCCCCGTGCCCCTGCCTCCCTTCCTGCAGCCCTGTAGGTCAGGTTTTCGGGGAGATGCCCCGACCCTGCCCTGTGCCCAGCCGCGCTCCCAGCTCCCATCCCCAGGGGACGCCTGGGCACACGGGGTGAGCCAGAGGCCAGGGCACGGGGCTCCTTCTGCCGTCACCTCTGCCAGGACCCCCAGTCCCTCGGGGCATCGCCACCTGGCAGGCACGAAACTGGGAGGCGAGAGGAGGCGAAGCCACGTTGCTGTGTGAGAAAAGGGGGCTGTGTTCACCCGCAGCAGGGAAATCATCCCCAGCTGCGTGGCACTGCCCTCCGGGATGGGGCTCTGCAGCCGGGTGAAGCCTCAGCGTGGTTTACACACACACACGCACACGCCCCGACACCTCTTGGTTGATATGGAAACGAGTCAAATTATTTAAAGGAGGGGAAAAAAAAAAAAAAAGGGAAAAAAGCCTGGTGTTAAGGCACGTCGTTATGGTAACACAAATTATAAAAGTAACTAGGCTAGGGACGTGGCACCTTGCTTTCGGGTGCTGGGCGTTGTGCAGGCTCTGCCGCTCGATCAGCTGGAGCCGGGGGGGAAGGGCGGGCAGGATGGCACCCGCGGGCAGGACGGCACCCGCGGGCAGCAGGGGTGATGCTCGGGATGCAGTGCCGGGTGAGCCGGGACACGGCTGACCCAACAGTGCAGGAAGAGGGGGACATGGCTTGTGCATGGGGTGCCGGGGAGCCCGACCCCATTTTGGGGCCGTTAGCCTTCACCCAGGCGAGCAGGATTGCTGTCGCTACCTCGGCCGGGGTCTGGCACGAAGCAGGACGCCGCAGCCAGAGGCGGCTGTGTTTTGGCAGCGGGGCGGTGGCGTGCTCGCTGGGGAGGGCTGCCCCGTGGCCCCGCGCTGCGGGTAGCAGAGGGGAAGTGTTTGTCATGGTGCTAATAGGTGCGCCTCGACCAATGGGGTCGGGAGGGGCACGCAGGCAGAGCCTGCCCGCACCCCCAGTGCCCTTGGAAAGCCCTCAGCCCCCGGCAGCCTGCGCGTGCCGCTCTTCCCTGCAACGCGTGAGTGAAACCCAGGATGTGCATCCCCTTGGGATGAAGTGGTGCTGGCTGCTGAGTGGGGACGTCCCAGCTATGAGACAGGGCGAAGGGACATCAGACCCTGGGCCCTGGGGGTGACACCCAGCCCTGGGGGTGTCACCAGGCACAGGACCTCGCGCAGCGCCCCGTGCCGACAGCGGCTGTCCCTCTGCCCACACCGGGGGCAGCTGGAGAAGGATTAGCCCCAAATCCCCAGGGATGAGACCCTGGTCATCCACGAGCCCCCTGTTTAAAGCTCACAAACCCGCTCTCTGCCTTCACTGCCCGGTTCAGGGCTTGGATGTGCTCGGCAGGCAGCGTGCCGCCGGCGGCACTCCCTTGGCTCCGGCACAAAACCGCACTGGGTAGGAAACCCACATCCGCTCGGGGCCAGCGCTGCTCCGGAGCGGAGGTGCCGGGGCTGCAGGGGTTCCCACACCAAAGCCTCTTTGCCGGAGCACCGCTCAGCTCGCAGCACAGCCAGCTCCCCGGCAAGCCCAAATCCTTCTCCCGGGGACTTTTCCACCTGTGTGGGTGTTTCAGAGGGTCTGGGCAAGTGCCTGGCCCATCCCCGCAGAGGTTTCCTTCCCAGGAGACCTTTGCAGGGCGTCCACAGACAGGGCAGGGCACGTTAACCTTGCTGAGCAGGCTGAAACCAGGGTGATGAAAGCTGCCGTGTCCCCTTCACTCCCTCCTTTTCGGTTGCAACTTCTGCTCTTCTGCAGCCAGGAGTTGCTTCACCAGAGCATGCGGTGTTTCCTGCGCCAGGAGCAGCCGGGCAGTCACCCGGGGCAACACGGCTGGCTTCCTTCCCCAATTTCACCCTGCTCCCTTCCTGGCTTGTTCCGGCAGCCCGCAGGGAGGGTCCAGCCCCCGGTGCACAGCAGCGGCGGTGATGAGGTCCGGTCCCACCCGGCAGCAGCCTGCCTGGATGGCTTCGCTGGGGCGGGACGCAGCCGCATCCCAGTCTCCACGTTCCTGGAGCGACCTAGGACAGGACGAGCGTGCTGTGCCGGTGTGGTGCCGGTGTGGCGTCGGCTGGCGGCCCGCGGCAGCGCTCGCAGGGGAGCTGCCCGCCCGCCCGCCTCCCTCTCACTCTGCTCTCTCCCACTCGCAGCCACCTCTAACCTGGACCTCGAGAGCAAGAAAGCCGCCCACCCCAAGCTGTCATGGCAGCAGCCGGTGAACGTCTTCCTGGCGGCCGGGCGCCCGCCGGGCATGGAGCAGCTGCACCAGGAGGCCCAGCTCAACCTCCAGAGCTTGTTGCAAGGTAGCGGGGCAAGAGGGGCTGGCGGCGGGCCGGGTGAGGGCGGCAGGGTACACAACCGCCGTGCAAACAGCGAGGTCGTCTCCCACGTGCACGTGTGCGAGCCGCTCCTCGGACCTCACCAAGCTGTGGAAGTTGGGTCCCCGGGGGGTCCCAGCCTCCAGCAGCCCCTTTCTGATCTCTGCTCCCAAGTCACCGCTGCATGCGGCAAAGCAGCTGGGGCCAAGAGCAGCCGCCGGGGCGCCCGCCAGCCCCACCGCGGCGCGGTTCTGCCCACGAGGGCCTTGGAGACCCGGCTGCCGATCTGTATAACTGGATCAGCATGGCCGTTGATCTTGTTTCCTTCCAATTTCTTAACCAAGCTGTCACGCGGCCTCGGCTCGGATGCTTTGCAGGCATCGATTAGATCAGCAGCCCGGCCTTCCCCCGGCTTGTAATCTCATTAAGTCAGCCTGAGCAGACCTGGTTTCCGCCAGGCCATAACGACCGGCTTTAATTAGCTCAACAATTACAGGATGGGGAGACACTGAGTTCCCTCCTGGCTGTCCCCAGCGGGGCTCTGCTTCCCCGCAGGACCCACCGCGTCCCCAGGCAGCCCCCCGGGAGGAGCGGGGTGGGCTGCCGGGCTCCCAGCGCTGCCTCGACTCGCCCCCAGCCCTGGCATTCCTCCTTAGGGTCTCCATTCCCCGCCTCCTGAGCTGCAGGTGTTGAGCAGGGATGGCAAGCCAGCCCAGGGACAGACAGCCGGGACAGACGCACATGCCTTCCTCCTGCCCCGGGGGCAAAGCTTTCACCCCCAGCCGGCGGCTGGAGCAGGGTCCCAGGCACCGTTTCTCTTGCAGAGGAGTATGAGGAGCAGTACGCCGAGAGCAGGGTCACCGGGCAGACCTTCCGCGCCGCCAGTCACCTGCCCCCCGACACCCCCCCTGAGCCGTCGCCCCGACCCCCGCCCGCCAAGCGTCTCGAGTTCGTGCTTATGGTGAGTGCCGGGGCGGCAGGGCAGGGTGGCACAGGACGGAGGAGAGGGGTTGGCACGGCCGGTGGGGCAGCAAGGCCAGGGGGGAGCTGTTTGTGTCCCACCCTCGTCCCTTTGGTGGGTGACGTGCCTTTCCCCCCGCAGCCCCCAAGCCGGCGAGCAACCGAAGAGGAGACCGCTGGCAAGACCACGCTCGGCGCTCAGCCGCCCGACGCCTCCCTGAGCCTCCCCACCAGCCCGGACAAGCAGCCAGCCTGGACCAGGGCCTTCCCCCTGCCCACCGTGGAGGAGAAGCAGTGGCACCAATCCTGCTCCATCCAAACCAACATCATCCCCATCAATGTCTCGGGTAGGGCGGCACCCCATGGCGTGGCGGGGGGAGAGGTGCGAGAGGCAGCCCCAGCACCGAGCCGGCACCGGGGGGAGGATGTGGGGTGCAGGCAAGGATGCGCCCCAGCATCCAGCTGCGGCGGGGTGCACGGCGGTGGGAGGGGGGGCTGGGGCTGCGAGCCTGTGTCCCCGCAGGCCAGGCGGGCACCGGGGGCAGAGCAGGGGACACCAGGGCCACGCTGGCGTCTGTCATTCCCAGCCGTCTCTCCTGCCATCCGCAACTTTGTGCGTCTGATCCACCGGCCACACCACCGTCTGGTCTCTTGTTTCTGCTGTGCTGCCCAGCCAGCCGGTTCTGTTGTCACCTTGGCTCTCGCCGCACTCCGTGCAGCCAGTCTGTCTCACGTGTCTGTCCGTCTGTCCATCCATCCGTCCATCCTCACGGGGCTGCAGCTCCCAGCAGCGCAGTCCTGCCCGGTCCTTGCAGGCACGAGTGCCACGCTCTGCCCCCAGGTAGGAGCCTGGGGCCGGCAGCTGAGCAAGTGCACCTTCTGAAGGCAGAAGATGTCTTTCCGCCCTTTCCCTCTGCGATGGAGAGATGTGCCGGGACCACGCTGGTCCCTCTCCCTGCCCTGTTCATGGCCATGTCCCCAGTGTGGCTCAGCACTGCTGGCCCCATTAAAGACAAAGCCCAGCGGTGTGGGGTCCGGTCTCGCTAGCGCAGACCAAAGCCCGTCGCGCAGAGCGGGGCCGGTATCCACAGCTTCCCATGCATCCCACCTCCATCTGCGGCGTCTCTGTCTTCCCACTGGCCGGCAGCGCCTGCCGTGCCTCCATCTCCCGCCCGGCTCACCCCGCATGGCTCACCACCCTCCTGCCATCCCACGCTCCTGCCTGCCGTCGCCATCCCAGGCCGGGGGACACCCGAGGGACACACGGCCCCCGCCCCGGCAGCCTCTCCCAGCACCGCCATGTACAGCGTGTTTGTTTTGGCTACAGGGCAGCACTTTGCTAGGCACGCGAGTGCTCGTCACTCCCTGTTTAACACAGAGACCGCGATGAACCCCAAGTCCACCCTGCGGCGTAGACGGACCATTATCGGATTCCCTAACCTGTCCCTGCGAGACCAAGGTGACGGCAAGAACCGCGCAGCCACTTTCATGCCCCGGCAGCACCGGGCAGGGCTGGCACCCGCCGGAGCTGCCCTGACGGTGGGCAGAGCCACCCCGGGGGCTGGCAGCCAGCCCAGGCACAGATGGGCTCCCCAGGGACGCCCCAGCCTTGGGGAGGTAAAGGCCACCACACTGGATCTGCTCCCTCCTGCGGCACCGAGGTGCTGGGCACACTGGTGACGCCGAGCTGGCCCTGGGGCTCACATGGCATCGGGGACAGCCCCTTCACCCCACGTCGGGGTCCTGCACACTTACGGGGCGGGAAGGCCACCCAAATTTCTCCTAGTCACTCAGCCTCAGCTCCGGCAGCTCCTGCCCCGTGCCCACCCTCCCCGGCCGAGGGCAGACCTCGCACGCAGGGTGCCGGGGCTGCGGGGCACGCACCCTGCCTGGGTCTTTGCTGGGGCTGGTGAGGTGGCCTGCACCGGCGTGCCGAGGACGCTCGCACAGCTGAGGGTGCCTGCAGCCCTCCCGGCACGGCCACGGACCGGTGTTGGACCCCATGGGGACAGCAGCCATCCTGGCTCGGAGGCCTGGTCGTGCTGTCCCCTGTGGAAGGTGTAGAGAAACCAGAGCCAGCCTCTTCTCGGAGGCAGGTAGGGACAGGAGGAGGAGAAGCCATGGCACCAGCTGCACGAGGGGGAATTGTCGCTGGGTGGGAGGAAGGTTCTTCCCCATGGCAGTGGTCAAACCTCCAAAAGGCTGTCGCAGCTCCTCCCTTGGAGACGGTCAGACCTCAAGTCGCTGCAGCCTTGAGCATCCTGGTCTGCTGGGTGTGCTCTGGGCGGGGTCCCCAGGTCCTTCCCCATCCAGGCTGTTCTGAGATGAGGTGGCACTGTGAGCCATTGCGTCCCTCCCCGATGCGGGCGGCGATGCCTTGCTCTGCTCTTCCTGGTCTCCATCTGCGTCCCCACTATGGGGCAGCACTGGGGCAGCACTTTGGTCGCCCTGGGTCCAACGTCCCCATGGATGGAGACTCCTGCCATGGCTGCTGAGTTGCCCATGGCACATCCCAGCCAACAGATCCCAGGCCGGGGACGGTCCCCAGTTGGGCTATGGCCACGCCAGTACAGGGGGTAGGAGAGCATCTGGTGAGAGGGTGTCGACCTGTCCCCTCCAGTGCGCCCGGGCACGTGTCATGCCTGGGCAGAGATGCAGCCCCGGAGATCAGCCATGGGGTGGGACCAGCCCTGGCCCCACGGCACATAGGGTGGGACCAGTCCTGGCCCCACGGCGCATGGGGCGGGACCGTGCCACCGACCCGCTGGCAGAGCGGAGCGGGACGACGCTCACCCGGGCTGTGTCTCTCCTTGCAGGCGGCGCCAACGGCCCCACATTCAACGCACGCGCGCCCATCGCCGAGTCCCTCTCCTGCAGCTTCGTGCCCGAGGCCGTGAGCGGGGGGAAGGCACCCCAGGAGATCAGCCCCCGCCAGCCCCTCTCTGCCCCGTTGAGGAAGACCTTCAGCGACCTCGGGGCCCGCTGCTGCCAGCCGCCCGCTGCCATGGACAACGCGGCCACCCCCTGCGCCGGCACCTGCAACGGGCCGCAGGGCACCCCCTTCCCCCTGCCCTGGAGCGCCCTGGGCTACACGAGTCCCACCAGCCCTGCCACTGGCCCGGGCAAGGGCCCTGCCTGCACCTCGCCGGGCAGCTCCAGCCCATCGCCCAGCCCGGGCTCGCCTGCCGCCGCCGCCTCCTTCTTCATCGCCACGGAGGAGCACGTGGGCAGCAACGGGCCCAGCTCCTTCTCCAGCACGGTGCCCGAGTCCCCCCCCACCTCTGGGGGTGGCCAGAGGTGCGAGGGCCGAGAAGCCAAGGTGAACTTCTTGCCGGGAAGCCAAGAGGAGCCGGAGCTGGCGGCAGAGCCAGCACGGCTGGAGGTGGAGCGGGCAGGGTGCCGTTTCCGCGAGCGGTCGCTGTCGGTGCCCACTGACTCGGGCTCCCTCTGCTCCGTGGACATTGCGTACGCCGAGACCCGGCGGGGCAGCGCCAACTACACCCTGGGCTACCCCAGTGCCAGCTCCGAGGGTAGCACCAGCACTGACAACGTCTCCCTGGGGCTGGAACAGGAGGGCCAGCGGCGGCGGCGCTCCAAGAGCATCTCCCTCAAGAAGGCGAAGAAGAAGCCCTCGCCGCCCACACGCAGCGTCTCTCTGATTAAAGAGGGGCAGGATGCTGCCGTGGGGCCCAGCCCGGCGCTGCCCAAGGACCAGCGACCCAAGAGCCTGTGCATCCCGCCGGAGCCCCATGGCCACCGGCTGGTGCACGCCGACCCCCAGGGGAGCGTGGGGAGGGAGCCCGACAGCACGGCCGCCCCCCACCAGTGGCATCTCACAGACTGGAAGGCCAGCGATACCTACCGGTCCCTCTCCAGCTCAAGCACGGCCACAGGGACCACGGCCATCGAGTGCGCCAAGGCGCAGGGCAGCTCCGAGTCCCTCACGTCCCCCTCCGTCTCCAGGGCCACGACACCCTCCCAGCTCTCCGCCGAGGCGGACCTCAAGACCTCCTCCCCAGGCAGGCCCACAGGGCTGATGTCCCCGTCCAGCGGGTACTCCAGCCAGTCGGAGACCCCGACTCCCACCGTTCCCACCTCCGCCATCCTCGGGCACTCCCCGCACCAGGTGCGGGTGAGGCCGCTGGTCCCTGAGAGGAAGTCCTCGCTGCCCCCGACGTCCCCCATGGAGAGGAGCCCCAAGTCCCGGCTGTCCTTCGACCTGCCGCTCACGCCGCCTGCCCACCTTGACCTCTCGGGGCTGAAGATCTCCCTGAAGGGGAAGACGAAGGTCAGCCGGCACCACTCCGACTCCACCTTCGGCACCAAGCTGGCCCAGAAGACCAGCCCCATCACGCCCATCATGCCGGTGGTCACGCAGTCTGACCTGCGCTCCGTCCGCCTCCGCTCCATCAGCCGCTCGGAGCCGGAGGACAACGCTGACGGCCCGGAGCACACCGAGGAGCCGGCACGGGGTCCCTGCCTGGGGCCGGAGAGGAAGGTGAAGCCGCCCGTGGCAGAGAAGCCGCCGCTGGCCAAGCGGCCCCCGAGCATCCTGCCCAAGCCCCCAGCTCTGCGGGAGGAGGGTCCCCTGTCCCCCACGTCCCCGTCAGGCGCCACCACCAAGGAGAAGGGGCTGCTGCAGGACGGCTTTGTGGTGCTGCGGAAAGGGGAGCTGAGGAGGGGTCTGGGGGAGCTCCCCTCGCCCCTGACCCCGGCGGGACCCCGGCGGCTCTCGCAGGGCAGCCTGGAGGACGAGCCACGGCCGGAGCGGAGCGGTGCCGGCGAGGGGGAGCGGAGGAAGGCCAAGGTGCCGCCGCCGGTGCCCAAAAAACCCAGCGTGCTCTACCTGCCGCTCGCCCCGGCCCCAGCACAGCTGGGAGCTGGCATGGGGGACCAGGCACCCACCCCCAGCCCCATCATCACGCTGGACGCCGACCCCACCTGCTGCAACCCCGACGACGAGGACCCGCCATCCCCGGAGGCCCAGGGTGCGGCACAAGCCGGCGACTCCGCCTGGGAGCAAGGTGAGGGTCTCCCTGCTCCAATGGTGGGTTTCACCCCAGGGACAGGGGGGTCCCTCTGTGCCCGCACAGGGCGGCTCACGGCTGCCTTCTCCTCCCCGTCCGCAGGCAGCTCAGCGGAGGCTGGCACGGAGGAGAAGAGCTTTGCCAGCGACAAGACAGCCGAATCCATTGCTGAGGAGGACGATGACGTGTTTGTGACGTCCCGCACCACGGAGGATCTCTTCACCGTGATCCACAGGTAGGGCTGGTGCGTGGCACTGGGTGGGCACAGCCCCCCACACCTGCATCCTGCCGCGGTCACAGGGCCGGGCGCAGCATCCCCCCCGCCACGACACCTTACATTTTCCACACCGGGGCCAACGCTGACGCTTGGGGACAACCCGGCTGTTGCTGACTCAAGCGCTTCGGAGTTTAGCACCCTGAGTCTGCGGCCAGGCTGGGTCACCAGCTTGCGGGGGGGGTCCACTGCTCCATCAGCCTTGGGGCAGGTTGGACCTAGCTGCCAGGAGAGCGTTTGCCGGTAGCTAGGTCCATCACCTGCCATGCACGGGCTGTCTTCTTGCCCCGGCGGAGCAGGCACAGCCACAGCTGGGCAGGCATCGTGCCCCTTGCTGTAGGACCTTGCCCCAGCTCGCACCCGGGGCTGCTCCCACCGCTTGTCTCTTTGGTGCCTAGGTCGAAGAGGAAGGTCTTGGGGCGGAAAGAGCCTGGTGACACCTTTGGCAGCCGGCCCAACTCCCACTCGCCCGTAAAGACTTCGGGCTCCCCGACCAGTGAGTCCCCGGCAGCAGTGGGCAGCACCGGGAAGTCTTCCAGCAGGAATGAAGACTTTAAAGCCCTCCTCCAGAAGAAGAGCAGCAAAACCAGCCCCGGTACCCGGCCATCTGCTGCCGAACTGCTGAAGACCACAAACCCGCTGGCTCGGAGGGTCATGATGGAGTTTGCCCCCGAGCTAGACGGTGCAAACAGCCCCAAAAGCCAGCCCTAACCTTGCATGGTCCCTTCTGGCCATGAAGGGCTGGAGATGGCTGCAGAGGGAGTGTTGCTGCGGAAGGGGTGTCCTGGCTGCCCGGGTGAGTCCCTGTGTCCCCGGCGGGGTTTTCTTCTGCTTTTGTTTCTTCCTTGGAGAGCCGCCGGCAGAGAGGCAGCGTTTGGAGCCCAAGCCCCCGTGTCTCTGGAGGAGCTGGGCCCTTTCCAGGAGGGAAGAGGTGGCACCGTGGCTGGGACCGTCCCTGGCTGAGCCGGCTCCCGGGACCGAAGGCGCCTGCTTGGGAAGCAGAGCGGGACTGCAGCCCCCGGCGTCGCGCAGCACCCGCAGCGAAGCTAGCTTGAAACTGTTTGGTCACTTCGGCATGTGGTACTTTAAATGGCTTTTCTAATGCACAGTGGTGATGATGTTTTATTCTCTTTCATTTGACATTGTACCTTGAGTTTCCCAGGCAAAGATCCCAGGTTTGAGTTTGGCTGGATACATGGAGATGTACTTTGGGAAGACGTAAGGGGGCCGGCTGGAATTGATGTTGCTTTGGAAGAGCCACAAGCGGTTCCCCCTTGTCGTCCTGAGCATCCTCCCCGCCACGTGGGGAACAGGCACCCCGGCGTCCGCAGCCAGCGCGACGACCTCAAGCCAAAACCCAGCCCCTCGAAAGCCCCCAAAATGCTGCATTTCAGAGCTCCTTAGCTCTCGGTCCAAAAGCAAACCCCAGGGTCACCTCCGCCGCAGCCCCGGGGAGGGGAGCCTCACCCCACCGGCTGCACCGCACGTGGAGGTCCGGCAGCCTCCCCGCTCCCTGCCAGCCTCCCAGCACGAGCGGGTCCTGCGCCAGGCTGTCGACTTCGGGTGACGTGGGGTGCGGGCAGGTCCCTTCCCTTCCCTGCTGCCGCGGGAAGGAAGGGCTGCGGCAGGCCAGCGCTGCCCGGGGAAGCCCTTCCCCAGCTCTGCCTCTTGCATCGCACTGAAGTACCCTGCGACAGCGTCGCCTGCAAACGTCTGCCGCGTCGGCCGCTGGAGGTCCTAGGTTGCTGCCGAGCTGTTGGCCCCAACCCAGCCAGACGTCACCTGAGCCGCCTCCCAGGTGACTCCTGGTGTCCCTCCGGGGTTACCTACTGCTCTGCCTGTGCCCGCTGGCTGAAGGGAGCTGTGCGAGGCCGAGCAGGATGCGCGCCAGCGCCATTGGCAAAGCCG
Source organism: Balaeniceps rex (assembly GCA_013401315.1). Taxonomy (NCBI): domain Eukaryota; kingdom Metazoa; phylum Chordata; class Aves; order Pelecaniformes; family Balaenicipitidae; genus Balaeniceps; species Balaeniceps rex. The sequence continues at coordinate 39,600 of VYZW01031611.1, read as the reverse complement.
GGGCTGCACCCCGCTGCTGTCCAGAGAGAGCTGTTGGCAGTGCCACTGTCCCCCGGCACACGCATGTCCCCAGGCTGGCCAGACCGTGTTCCCCCGAGTGTCCCGTGGGCCGGGATGCACTGCCGAGGCGTGCAGCGGACCCCGCGCGGTGTGCGCCCGCCTGCCCGCATGCCCGCGATGCTGCCCGTGTGGGTGCTGCGAGGAGGTGGCACGTGCCGCGGTGGCGCACGGGGATGCAGTGCTGGCACAGCCGCGCTGCCCAGCCCTGCCAAAGGGGTGGTTTGCACATCCCCGGCGGGGGTGCCAGCCCTTGCCCGGGACACAAGGGACAGCGCAGGGTGGGATTCGTCCCCCTCGCCCCCAGGTGCTTCTTCCTGGCTTGGCTCCCGCATGGGAGCCCCAGCTGTCGGTGACAGAGGCCACAGTGAGGGGCAGCGGGGCAGGGACAGCCGCCGGGGCCAGGGCAGAGCTCGGGAGGAGGGCAGGACTGAGGGTAAATGCCAGCCCCAGCTCAGAGCACGAGTGTGGCTGCGTGCCCGTAGCAAGAAAGGGCTGGGCTGCGGCTGACAAACAGGGTGTTTAGGAAAATTTCTGCTTTATTTCTTGCTATTTCTGCAAGCTCCGGCGTGCCCCAGCCCTCCTGTGCATGGGGGAGAGCGATGCGGCTGGGTCCGGGCAGCGCTGGGGAAGGAAGGCACCACGGCAGCACTAGGGCTGTCCCTCCGAGGGGCCAGGGCGGTCTGGGGGGGTCTGTGCCCCCCCGGGAGCTCTGCACACGAGGGCCCCCGGGGAGCACAGCCCTCCGCAAACACCTCCCCGTCCACAAGCCCGCGCTGGATTTGACCCTAAAAGAGGCTCGGCTCTCCTTGCGGTTGGCTCCCCCTCCCCTCCCTCCCGTTACTTGCACATCGCTCCCTTCCCTCTCCCGGGGTTGCAGATTTAAGCCTGTAATTAAGATCCAGGCTGAGAAACTCAGGAAAAAAAAAAAAAAACAAACCCTAACAGATTTCCATGCTTCATCTCCATCCCACGGCACCCAGCCCTCCTGCTGCTCCCGGGCCCGGCAGCAGGGTGCTGCGCGGCGGGGATGGGGCCCTGGGGACGGGAGAGGGAAGCTCTGGGGACGGGTACATTTTGCACATGACTGCTCAGGAAACCGGTGGTGATGGAGGTGGTGGCCGGGGGACGGCAGCCGGCAAAGCGGGCTGGGGACAAGCACAGGGTGGGGACACCCCTGCAAAAACCCAGCACCGCTGGCAGCGGAAACGGTCGTCCGCTACTGGATAAGAAATGTCTGGGAGGCCCGGGGTGAATCCTGGGTGCTGAGCTGGGGGTCGGGCCGTGGGACGGAGACCCTCATTTCCCTGCCTGGAGGAATGGCCTCTTCCCAGCACAGCCAGCCAGCTCTGGGCTGAGAGCTCGCCCCTGGCCGCTTGCTTCCTCCTCCCTCCGGCTGTGGATGCAGAACCGTTTCTGCGGCTGCTTCACTGTGGGAAAAGCCGCTCACGGTCCCTGGGGAGAGCCCGGCCTGCGGCGGTATCCCCTGGTCCCGTGGGGCGGGGGCCGGCCCGCCATGGTGCGTACTTCTGAATGTTGTACTTTTTAATCTCGCCAGCTTGGTAAACTGCTCCCTGCCGACGGCTGCCTGTGCGTGCTGGTTCTTGCGGCTGCCGGACGGGCCGGAGCCCTGGGGAAGGGTGCTGGGGATGGGGGGATGGGCACCCCCTGACACCCCCCAGGTGGCTGGAGGGGACACTGGCAAGCGTGGGGCCCACGCAGCCCCATCCACCGGGGCCTCACGCCATCTGCCATGCACTCGTGTGTCCCCAGTCGCTCTGGGTGAGCACAGGGACACTGCAGGGTGTTGGGGACAGTGCGTGGTGGGTGCTGGGGATGGCGTGGGGGGCTGGGGACAGACTTGGGGTCCTGGGGGCAGGTGGGATGGATGCTGGGGACAGCCCAGGGTGCTGAGTGGGTGC